>JAQZBX010087669.1:0-12834 GCA_029593785.1 Cabassous unicinctus | reverse complement strand
ATTAATGGTTTAGTTTATTTGGGTTGTTGCCAATTTGCACTCAGGACACACACTGACAGGTGAAGGAGGAGGTAGGATGAGTGTGAAGGTGAGAAGATGTGCAAATCAGGCATTGTTTAGGTGCTGGAATGCTAAGTGGCAGTCACCAACTTCAACAGGAACTTTTACTCAATATTATAAGGTCATTATTATGATTTCTTCATTACATTTAACTATTTCATTAAGGAAACAGCTTTTGACTGTCTACTCAATGAAAGATATTATGAAGATAACTCAGGAAAAGTTAAAAAGGTAAGACAGCAGTTTTCTGAGTGTGATCCCCAACCAGCATCATCAACATCTCCTGGGAACTTGTTACAAATACATTTTCTTGGATCCCAGCTCAGACTTACTGAATCAGAGACACTGGAAGATAGGGCCTAGTAATCTATGTTTTAACACATCCTCATGCACACATGTGAGAGCCACTGATATACTCATGTAATATGTGTTTCTTCTCCAGGTTTTTTTTTTTTTTTTGCATAAAAAGTGGGACATTGTGGGGGTTGAATGAGTTCATTATGTAAAGATTTTAATATACAAAGTGCTATACTTATGAAGTCATTTTATTTGCCATAATAAAGGGCAATTTGAAATGGTAATCACTGAGTTAACCCTTATCTTTTACATAGTTTGGGTAGGGAGTCATGAATTAACCTCTGATATCAAAACCATTATTCCTCATAAAGTTCACCAGTCATGGAAATTGATATTACTAGTATGGAGCAGGGTTTTCCTTTCTTAGAGACTGAGTAACTATAAGAATAGCTGTCATCAATTGAGATTCAGGAGGATTGGTGTTGTAAATGAGAATCAAGAATCTAGTTTTTGGGTTCATAAAGACCATGAAGCCGTTTAGGTCTCTCCAAGTGGCACTATGCAGTACAAAGTTGGGTATATGAGCCAGTATCTCAAGAAAGGAGACTGGATGGTACATACAAATTTGGGGATCATCAGTTTGGCAGTTTGATATTACTTATGAATCCCCAAAAAGAGAAAGATAATATTTGTAAACTGGTCTGTTCCTCTGGGTGTGATGTCCTTTGATTGTATTAATTCAGTGAGGGATCTCTGATTAAGTGTACTTGATAAAAACAATTTAGGGTTTCTGAATGTGCTATGACAGTAAGGTGTAACTTGGCCTGAGTCCTCAACCCCTTTACCTCATATAAATGGACAGTGACTCAAGACAACACACAAAAGATACACGGCAGAGGAGAGAGCTTGGTTCTATTGGTCCTGCCATTAGGAAGAGAGATGAGCCATTAGCCTGATAGTTTGCAGCTGAAGAGAACAGAGCAGCAGAGCAACTTTGAAGGCCTGGAAGGAAATGAGATCTATGCCAGCCTAAAGCTGAGATCAGAAGAAGCTGGGACCACAGAGCCTTAACTGGAAGAAGGAAAGAGGGAGGACAGAGAGAATCTGAAAAGCCAATTAAGCTAATTATCAAATTTCTTTGGGAAGCTAAGGGGCACTGGTTAGCCAAAAACATCTTTAAAAAGAATAAAGTCGGAAGATTCTCACTTCCAGAATTTAAAGCATAAAATTACTTACCTACAGTGGTAAAAACAGGATGGTACTGGCATAAAGACAGACACACTGACCAACGGACCTGAATTGAGGACTCCAAATTAGACCCGCACTTATAAAGGTCAAGTGATTTTTGAAAAGGCTATGAAGCCCTTCCAGCTGGGCCAGGACAGTCTATTAAACAAATGGTGCTGGGAGAACTGGATAGCCTTATCCAAAAGAACTGTAAATTCTACCCCCAAATAAATACCCTTTAAAAAAGCCAACAGGGTAGCGGATATGGCCCAAGGGATTTGGCTCACATCTACCATATAGGAGGCCCAGGGTTCGATTCCCAGGGACTCCTGGTGAAAAGCAACCTGGCCCATGTGGAAAGCTGGGTTGAGTGGAGAGCTGGGTCACATGGAGTGCTGGCCAGTACAGATTGTTTGTCCGCACGGAGAGCTGGGGCAGCAAGATGATGCAACAAAAAGAGACAGAGAAGAGAGACAATAAGAGACTCAGCAGATGAGGGAGCTGAAGCGGTGCAAGAGGTTGAGCATCCTCTCTTCACTCTGGAAGGTCCCAGAATCGATCCCAGTGCCGCCTAAAGAGAAGACAAGCAGACACAGAAGAACACACAGAGAGCGGACAGTGAATGCAAAACAATGTGTGTGTGTGTGGGGGGGTTTTCTTTGTAAAAACCCAACAGATTTCTGGTGTTTTACCTCAGCACCACTTTGGATGACTAATAGAGCCCTTAACTGAAGAAATTTAATCAAAAGTTTGCACCTACAATAGGTTTACATGCATAGGAATGGATTAACCCTAAGGACATGATTTTCTAAGATCCACAAAAGCTCAAAATGTCACACCACCCTCTGGACCTCAGATATACATGTTTTTTCCATTTGCAAAATGAATTCATTTCACCACAATATTTCAAAAGCCTTAAATCTTTTTAGTAACAGTTTTATATACAGAATCTCATCAAAATCAGTTATAGGCATATATTCCTCTGTGACTGTGGAATTGTGAAAATTGAAAAATAAGTTAATTGCCTACATTATACAGAGGAAGGACAGTCATAGAATAAGCATTCCCATTACCACGGTGAGAAATTGGAAAGGAAACAGGGTCACTATTCTGAAAACCTGCAGAACACACTCCATTAGGTTTCAAAGCCGAGAGTCACCTCTAGAATCATAGTTTCTTCAGTTTGAATAGTGTTTATTGTTCTAGCTTTAATTAATAATCCCTCTTGTTTAGTATCTAATCTGACATTTCTTGAAATGAGTACATTGTTATTCCAGATACTAAGTTGTTGGAGTTTAATTTCTTTCTAATTTTTCTAACTTCAATTTCTGCCCTCATTTTAAAAAAATCTTTTCATTCAATTCCTTGAGTATATTTACAATAACTCTTTTAAAGTCTTTGCTAAATTCATTATCTGTCTTTTCTGTGACTTTTTCTATTCACAACTTTTTTTCCTGGTTAAGGTCAATAGATTTTTATGTTGTTCACATGTCTAATAATGTTTAATTGGATATGGACACTGCCAATATTATGTTGTGAAAAGCTGAGAGTTTGTTGTCTTCCTTTAAAGCATATTGCAGTTTGTTCTATCATGGAGTTAAGTTACTCTAGGATGAGCTTGGTGCTTTTGAAACTTGGTTTTAAGCTTTCCTAATTTTTAATTTTACAGTATCTTTTACTGTGTATTACGTTAATCCTAAAGTTTAGATATGGCATTTGGGAGGCCTCTACTGACTGCATGGTTATTCAAAGAACACTTGCAAATCTGACTTGCAAAAACTCAGACACCTCCCAGTTCTGTTTGAGCTCTGGGAATTGTTCATTTTACAGATCTCTTTCTTCCACCTAGCCTTGTGCAGTTTCACCTACTTATGTGTGTCTTAGTAGAACAGCAACACTTTCAATGTTGAGTTTATCCTGACTTCTGATACTTCTTTGATTTTTGCCACTTGTGTTACTATTTCAACCTTCCCCTAATTAACTATTACTTGTTCCATGAATTATAAATAGTAACTATTTTTTAAAATTTACTTGTTCCTGCCCATCCCCATCATTGTTTTGTGCTCTCTGTCTGCTCTCTGTGTGTTCTTCTGTATCTGATTGTCTTCTCATTAGGTGGCAGCAGGAACTGATCCTGAGATCTTCCAGAGTGAAGAGGGGCTTCTCAATCTCTTGCAACACCTCAGTTCCCTGTTCTGTTGCATCTCTTATTGCCTCTCTTCTGTGTATCTTTTAGTTGCATCATCCTGCTGTGCCAGCTTCTCTGTGGGCCAGCTCTCTTCTTGGGCCTGCTTGCCATGAGGGCCAACTTGCTTTTCACCATGGGGCCACAGGAATTTAACCCTGGATCTCCTATATGGTAGGCAGGAGCCCAATCACTTGAGCAACATCCACTTCCCATGTAACTCTTAATAAAACAGGATTTTGGACAAGAGTTGACACAGCCCAGTGACGGTGCCCAGTTATTTGTTCATGGAAGCACTGGTGTAATTGTTACTGTGAAGACATTTTATGGACTTTAATCATTAGTATTTGATTGCACCTATGGCTCATTATGTCTACTATCAAGTGAGTAATTCAGAAGACATAATGTTTACCTCTAATTCAGCCAGCCAGCTTCTCCTAACGAATTTATTCAAAACCTTTATCAGCAGTTCAAGATTGTAGCCTATCTTACAAGATTTGAAATTGTGCATACCCACACTCATATGAGACAATTTTACAAAATCTCATGATATTCACAGATATCCCCTGTGGTTCTCTTTTCCTAGAGATCTGTGACTAATACTGGGCTTTTCCCCCTGCTGGTTAGAGAGATCTAATGTTGGGCCAATGATTCCAGTCTTCACTTTACTTTCTAATTTTATCTCCAGAGATACTTTAAATTTGGTATTATTTTCTTTTAAATTAAGTCCACTATTTTGCAAACCTGATCTACTTAAGAAAACCCACTCATTTAATACCTGGTAGAGGAATGTTCTCAGGTACATGTTTCCCTCCATGGGACTCTTCAAACTGAGCAAGCCATCCAAAATATTTACATTTATAGAGGGACTTTTAATTATACCATCAGAGACATCAAAACTGGGCAACTTTAAGTAAATAGTGTGGCAGAATCTTTGTCCCGAAATGAAGTGCCCTAAGGACTCATATCATTAGGCAAGCATGTGTGAACTTTTAATAGAAAATGTTGTTCTGTACATCACTTTAAAGGAATAGAACAGTCAGTAGAAGACATTAAGACAAAAATTAATGTACTGCTGTAAATATTTTCGCTGTCCTGATTTTGTGATAATCAGGGTAGGCTAAACATTCACTATATTAGAAACCATGCATGTGTCCCCAGACCTAGTTTTTCTCTCTAGGTCTTGTTTTTAGAATGCTGGTGATAAACTAAGCCTGATTTATTATATGACCATCCTGTATGGGAAAAGACTGTAACTTTGGGTATCTTTGGTCAAGCTTAAGAGATATAGCAGGGGGACGGATGTGGCTCGGGTGGTTGGGCACCTGTCTCCCACATGGAGGGACCTGGGTTCGGCCCCTGGGACCTCGTGGTAAAAAGAAAAAAAGAGGAAAAATATAGACGTCACGTGGGCCACCAGGACCCGTGCATGAGTGCGCTGCCAGGTCCCATATGCGTTTGAACCACCGGGCTCCATGAGCCATGCAGCAAGATGATGATGTAATGGAAAAGTGACACAAGGGAGAGCCAAGACTAGAAGTTGAAAACTAGGAACAAAGGTTGGGCAGGCAGTAGGACCCCTGTCTCCCACATCGGAGAGTCCAAGGATTGAATCCCAGTGAAGACAGGAGGAGAAAGATGAAAATAGAAGGCAGGGGTAGTGCAGAGAAATAAATAAATCTTTTAAAAAAAAAGAAAAGGAAAAAGAAGAGAAGGCAGAAAGAGAGTTACCCAGCTAACAGACAGAGAAACAACAAAAACTGAGGGGGGGGAGGAAAAACTGGATAAAAATAAATAAGTAAATCCTTTTTAAAAAAGGTATAGGGGAGGAAGATGCAGAGTATAGTTGGGAGTTATACTTTGACGATGCTCTTTCATGATTTGTTAACAAATCTTTCACAACAATGCAGGGTGTTTGTGTGTGTGTGTGTGTGTGGGTGATGTGTGGGAGTCCTGTATGATGTTATGTATGTTTGTTTTGTAAGTTCATGATGTTTACTGGATACCTATAGTTTATGTATGTTCAGATATGAATGATATACTTCAATAAATTGTTTTTTTAAAAAAATATATATATACAGGGTTTCATTCTAGTAGGCTGAAAGTGTCAATATGAACGCTGGTGCTGGTAGGACCTCATTGTGAATGAAGTTAATGCCACTGACTTATACACTTGAAAGTTGTTGATAGGGGACATTTAATTTCTTTAAAACTCACTCCAAGTAAAAGTATAAACATTGTTATATTTATAACAGCTTGAAATGTTATTTTGGATATATTGCATGAAATAAAATACATTCTTATAATTAATTTTACCTGCTTATTTTCAGTTTTTTTGTATAGCGGCAAATAGCTAATATAAAATTACATAGTGGCTTTCATATTTCTCTTTTGCAGGAATAGAGTAACACACACACACAGTTTAGCAGTATGCCTTAACAACACTTAACACTAGGTAACATACTGGAGATCTGAGTTGGAAAAAAACTTACTTTACATGAAATTGTATGTTTAAGAAAAGAACAGAGACTGTAGGATGGTTTGACTAATGCTAAGAGATATAAAAATATGTGCACAGTGCAAGTGCTTTATGATTTGTAAGGGGCTTTCTCTTCCATCATTTCCTCTGTCCCATTCCATAAAGAAAAAGCAGAGTGTCAAAATAAAATACTTGGCAAGATGATATTTCCTTGAGATTCTTTGATCAGTTAAAAATTCATGAATTGAGGTAGTGTCTAAACCGCACATGCATAGGAATTGCTGCAAGAAAAAAGAGGAGATTATAGAGGGTGAGTGTGGAAACTTAAAGGAAATATTGAATTGATGACTTTGGGGTTACCTACTCGGTAAAAGACATTATTATTGCATTTTTATTATTATAATTATTATATTTGCATTTATTATTATTGCATTTAACCTTTCAGGACCTGTTGGTGGCATTTCTTGTATTTATCAATATTCCCCTTTGACCATACTCTTGACAAAGAGCTTTGTCAGAAGTTGAGCTCTACCAATCACCGTCACCTGTCATTTGCTAGATTCCTTGTAGAGAGTTAGCCTCATTTTCATCATATTCTGCTTTCCTTTTCCTTCTAATGGTTTAATCACAGAGATATCATCTGCCAGGTAAGTAGCTGCAACTTTGCATTTAAGACTTTGACAAGGTACAAAGGATCAAGGAGGTCAGAGTAATTGTTACCAGAAAAATAAAGCCAACACATGGCAGGTGCCTCAAACCAGGGGCCCTGCACCCCAAATTAAACTCAGTGAACAAATCCCAAGGTCTGGGCATACCCAGTACATACAGTACATTTATTTATTTATTTATTTTTAAACAATTTATTGAAGTATATCATTCATACACGAACTTACATAAATTAAAAGTGTTGAGTAAACATTGTGATCTTACAAAACAAATATGCCTAGCATCATACAGGGCTTCCACACATCATCTCCCCAAACACCCTGCATTGTTGTGAAATATTTGTTAGCAAACCATGAAAGAGCATTGTCAAAGTGTTACTACTAACTATAGTCTGTATCTTCCTCCCCTATATATATTTTAAGCATTTATTTATTTATTTATTTAATTTTACCCATTTTTATGCCATGCTCCCCGTTTTTGCTGTTTCTGTGTCCTTTCACTGGGCAATTGCTGTGTCCATTCCCTGCCCTCTGTTCTCATCCCTCTCCTCCTGTCTTCACTGGGATTCGATCCTCAGAATCTCTGATGTGGGAGAGAGGTGTCTAACCCCCTGTGCCACCTTAGTTTCTGGTTTTTTGGTGCATCTTATCTTCCCTCTCCCTTGTGTCACTCTCCTGTTACATCATCATCTTGCTGCATAGCTCCCGGGGCCTGGCAGCTCACCAGTGCCTGGGCCCTGGTGGCTCACCCACACAAGGAGCCTGTATATATTAAGCCATAACATTTCATTCTGGTTCCAGTCCTGACACTGGTAGCCTGTAGTCTATTTTCTGTCTTGATAAATTTGCTTAATCTGGGTATTTCCTTAAGTGAAATCATATATATCGTTGCATTTCCATCTTATTTAGATGATGTCTTCAAGGTTCATTCATATTGTGTAATGTATCACAACTTTGTCTTTTATTGGATGAATAATATCCCTTTGTATGTATTAACCACATTTTTTTTCATCCTTTCATCTGCTTGATGGTCTGCTTGATAGCCAGGTTGCCCTCTGGCTATTGAGAATGATGCTGCCATGAACAATGATGTATAAATATCTACTTGAATCCCTGCTTTCAATTTTTGGGACTACACACTTAGAAGTGGGAAATTTGGTTCATATGTTGATTTTATACATGACCTTCTGGGGTCCAACCAGACTAGTATTCAAGAGGCTGCACATCACTACCAACAAAATGTAAGGGTTCCAATTTCTCTGCATCTCTGCTAACACTTGTTATTTTCCATGTGCCAGTTGAGCCCTGAATTTCAGCAGAGTTGCAACACCTACTCTCCAGTTCATTGCACTCACCCAGGACAACTAACAGGGAGATTATAATGGGCAGGTTCCATTCCATGAATTTTAAAAAATAACAACCACACTAGTGATAGTGGAGTGGTGCTTCACAGTGGCTTTGAGTGACATTTTCTAATGACTATTCTGTTGAGCATCTTTTCCAATGCTGGTTTGAAAATCTTCATTGGAGAAATGTCTATTTAAGCTCTTTTCAGATTTTAAATTGTATTTTTCAATTTTTTCTTGTATACATGAAAGTGTTACTTATGTATTCCTGATACGAATCCTTTATCAGGTGTAATTTCTCACATTCTATAAGATGTCTTTTCAATTTCCTGATAATGGTCTTTGAATTTAAAAAGTGGTTTTTAATTCATACAAAGTTCTTTTTATCTCTTTTTGATTTTTGGTGTTTATGCTTTGGATGTCATTTCTGTGAAATTTTTGCCAAATCCAAGGTCATGAAGGATTTTCCTATGTTTTCTTCTAGATTGTTCAGATTTTAGCTCTAAAGTTTAGGTCCTTGAAGCATTTTTAGTTCATATTTGTTGAGGTGTGGGTAAAGGCATGTGGACATCTGGGTTTACTTACACCATAGGTTAAAGGGACAATTGTTTTCCCATTTTATATACTTAACTCCCTTGTCCACCATGAATGTGTATGTTAATTCCTGGATGCCCGCTTTTTTTCCCTTGTTCTATAGGTTTATCTCTAGGCCATAACCACATTCATTTGATGACTGTGGCTTATACTAAAATTTGAAATTAAGAAGTATCATTCAATGGACTATTATGCAGCTGTAAGTGAAATGAAGTAGTAAAGCATATGACAACATGGATGAACCTGGAGGACATTATGTTGAACGAAGCAAGCCAGTCAGAAAAAGACAAATACTCTATAATTGCATTACTATGAACCAAATATATTGTGTAACATACTGTCTGATTTAAAAAAATTTATATGTATCCAGTACATTTAATTGAGAAATGCATTTATTCATCCGTGTTTACTTCTTAGTTTTTAATTGTTTATTTTTTCAATTAGTAAATGTACACAATAAAATTAAAAAAAAGAAGAAGTGTCATTCTCCATTTTGTTCTTCTATTTCAAAATAATTTTGACTTTTCAGGGTTATTTGATTTCCACTGGATTTGAAAATAGGTTTTCCCCTTACTGAAAAAGTGTTGCTGAATTTCTTAAAGTTTTTCATTATATCTATAGTTTTTTTTGGGTATCATTGACATCTTAATAATATTCGATTTTCTATCCATGAATCAGGTTTTTTTCCCCCCATTTTTTAGTCTTTTTAAATTTCTTATATCAGGGTTCTGTATGTATCAGTGTACCTGTCTTTCACTTTCTTGTTTAAATTTATTCCAAAATATTTTATTCTGTCAGATGCTAATGTAATGGAATTGTTTTCTTAGTTTCAATTTCAGATACTTCATTTATGGTGTTTAGAAAGACAACTCATTTTTTCATGTTAATCTTGTAACCTGACATTTTGTTGAATTTGTTAGTTCTACTTGTTTTGAAGTAATATACAATTATTGGTATGTTTTACAATAACTATTTCATACCAGTTAATCCTCACGTGAGGCAAGTCTCTGAGTGCTCTACCTGATACCACTCAATTATGAGATTTTTCCACCCTGACTGGTGAGAACATGAACTATTCCCCATCCTTTATGTGTTCTGAGCATTGTTCTGCTTGTTCTTTTCTGTTGGTATCATCCTTTTTCTGGAGAGGCCTTGTGTAACTCTGTTCATACACTATGCTCAGCTGAAGCCCACTGGGTGACCCCTGCAGGGCTCTGGAACCTGCTCTCTCTCTTTCTGACTTTCTCTAACCCCGGGTAGCTCTCTGCACTGCCTCCAGCTCCCTCCCTCAAGCATGCTGTCCTGTAAACTCTGGTCACATCCTTGTCCTTGTCCTTGGGCTCCCAGTTCCGTCTTCTGAACTCAAGGACACTCCTTGCAACTCTCATGGATCCACTATCTGTGGAGGGGTGACCAACCCTGCACAGTCCTGCCCTTGGGAAGGGGGGTTTTGTCAACTGTGTGGAAGCTGCCCAGGAGGCCCTAGTGTTATATCATGCATTGATGCTCTGAGCTTATCCCAGAAAGAGGCTCTAACCTTGCAGAGCAAAACTACAGGTGACCATTGGTCAGATGGCAGTTCAAGCCCATTAAATTCATGTCCATTAATAGATCAGTGAGGGATAATAGTAGAGAACACTGATTGCTACTGGAACAGATAAAAGTCAATTAACACATTGCTTTGAAAATTTTGAGAAAGAACACTTCTCATATTTACTATTGTTAGTTAAAATTTGACTTAGAGCTCTGCTCAATTGAAATCCTCTATAATGAAAAGCACTGCTGAGGAAGCAATGGTAGATTTTTTTGCTTCTGGGTCATGTCCAGTCTGCTCATTCATTCACTCATTCTAGGGCCCCAGCAATGGCTCTGTATTGCCCTGGGGTTCCTTGCAATGCTGTGCATTAAGGTCCCATAAAATGACAGGACAGGATTAAATATCAATGACTATATATTCAGTGAGGATGACTGAAGATGACTAACCCCTACCCCATGTTCTTCAGCTGTTTCCTCCTCCTGATGAGTGGCCAATGTTGGAGAAAGTGTAGCAGGCCATCCCATCCTGAGGCTTCCATCAGTCAGCAAGTACATTGTCATGTTTGAACCTACACTGAGGTGAGACAGTAGTGCATAAATACACTAAGGCCTCTCTGGGGCCCTGGAGAACGCCCAGGGCACAGTTGCACTAGCACCCGCTCCTTACCTCTGTCCTGGGATCCCTTCTCCCTGGGCAATCAGAAGGCTTAGCTCCCACTTGATATGGCCATGGAACCCTTTCTGGCCTATGTCCCTGTCTTTTCTCTTGTTTCTGGAGTTGAGCCCTCCATCTCTATTAGCCTGAGTACTGAATGTGTATTCCAGGCAATAGACCTGATGTCCTCTTTGATGGGTTCAGGTGCTTGCTCAACCCTGTTGCTCACAGAAATCTCTCTCAACTAACCCTTCTTGCCTGCTTACAAGTCTACGTATCTCTCCCCACAGCCTGCCTGTGCTCTACCTTCTGCTGGGAAACCCACCCATAAGCCATGAATTAGTCTGTGGATCCTCACCCTTATCTGAACTGCATTTCCCACTCCTCCCAAACATGCAGATGCTCAGCTATGTGGGACACCTTCCCTTCCATCCAGCCTCCATCCTGTCCCAGGAGTGAACATTTGATACCTGACCAAGGAAGGATCTTGATATAAAACTTTTTAGTGGGAGTTGTGATGGTTTCTACTCATCCTCATGATTGCCTTGGGCATTTGGGGCTAACTTCGCTGCTGGGAACAGTGCATCCCTCTTCATCACAGGTTCCCGCTGCTTTTCTTCCAGCTCCCCATGGAAATTCCTCTCCTAAATGACCACCTACTGAGCACTAGGCACAATGGCAGCCAACAGCAATGGAGATAGAACTTGGATTGGGCTTGTTCCCAGAGACGATACACTTGGAACCATGCATTGTCCTGTAATTGCCTTGCCAGTGGGCAGCTCATATAGCTCTGGCACTCTTGTGAAAGCATTTCATAGGATCCCATGTGTTCCTGCCTGATTCAATTTGACCTTAACTGTTGAAAATTGAGAGGTCCTGTTCTAACCTCCCAGTCTTAAAACTGTTTATAAAACCCTTTGATGATTCCCTGCCCCACTGTTCCTTGCACACAATTCCACATTTTCTAGTCCATCCCACTGGAAAGCACTTAAATCTTTATTGCAGCCCTCATGTGTGGAAGGAGAGATCATGGAAAGATGTGTCTGTGCTTAGTGACTCTTAAGGGCTTCATTTTTGAAACCTATCAAAAGAGCTTAAGCTGTGAACACAAGAAAGCATTCCATAAACTAGTAGTGAATTAAAAATTTAAAAAAACAACTTGGGATTTCCTAAAAGGTAAGATAAATAAACCTAGAATTGTAGAAAGAGACTTGGTTGCAAGATTGGAGAAAATGTACCTGTGAATTTCCTGTCAGAAAGGTCAAAAGGTAAAGCTCAGGGCACAAAATTTACCCAATTAAATGCAGAATACAAAATCACTTAGAGAAAAAATAGTCTTTCTCGGTACTGAATTAGAGGAGGAAGATGCCTCCAAAAATTGAGTGGAGGTAATGTATCCATTAAAATAAAATTGTGAAAACCTTAAATATGTTCCATGGCTTTTCCTTGCCCAGGAATAAGAATCTCAGTTTCTATGGGAGTCCTGGGGTATTCCCCAGAGTGTTCTATGTTCCCCCAACAGCCTCCATCCAGGGACATTCAATGGGATGGGCAACCCCAGAGAACACCTGGACAAATTGGACCTTCACCCCTGAAATCCTCAGGAGGACCACAGTCTCTACATACCACTTCCTCCTGGATGTCCACCTGCCCTACATGGTGTGGGGAGATCATGTGGACAATTTTCAAGATGTCACAGGAATGATTTTCACCATCAGCCTCATTATGGACATATAATGTGAACAAGGCCATAATCTCCTCCTGTACAGACACTGCCAGAACTGGAAAAG
>JAQZBX010087668.1:0-12841 GCA_029593785.1 Cabassous unicinctus | reverse complement strand
CCCCCCTTGCTGCTTGTGTTTTACTGTGTCCATTCGCTTTGTGTTTCTTCCATGTCTGCTTATCTCCCCCTTGCTGTGAGGTCCTGCTGCATCAGCCCACCGTGCCGCGCGGGCCAGCCTGCCCTCACAAGGAGGCCCTGGGAAGCGAACCCGGGGCCTCCCACATGGTAAACGGGGGCTCTATCGATTGAGCCACACCCGCTTCCTGCTGTGAGGTCTTGCTGCATCAGCCTACCCTGCCGCGCGGGCTGGCCGGTAAACGGGAGCTCTATCCATTGAGCCACACCTGCTTCCCTCCAGCTTTTAACTCTAAGTTCACCCTGCCTTACAGCATTTGTTTCCCCTTTTCATGCAGTTTTTCTACCTCTGCTAACTTCCATGTTACAGGATTCCAGTTCACAGAGCCAGATACTGGCAATGTTTAAAATCACCCAATTTTTTCATTTAGATGCATCAGCAAGTAGGGAGTAGGCTGGGAGTATGAACAGCTTGCCAATAGTTCTGCTATGGGTCTCTCTGATTCCCAGGTGATCACTCCGTATGCTTGCACATGCAGACCCACTAGTGCCCTGCCTTGGGACTATGCAGCCTTGTGTGCTTGAGTGTGAATATTGCTGCAATTGTGACTGTGTGGTCAGCAACCACAGTAGAGGTACCCAAGCTATAGTGCTGCTGCTGCTGTGTGTTTTTTATTTATTTATTTTTTTGCTGTGTGTCTTTTAAACTGTGCAGGACCAAGTGTCAGGGTAGGGTCCAGACTGGCGGGTCCACACCACTCTCCTGCCTCTTTTTTGGGGGTAATGGAGGAAGCAGGTTTTTTTCCCCTTTAATTAGCATCTGATGCCAGTTGAATCTGCCCTTTTTTAGCTGTCTTTAAGGGCAGACATTCCTAGGAATGCCTTATGCCGCCATCTTGATGATGCCTACCAGTTGATGGTGTTTTAGATTTGATGAACTATTAAATGTTTTATATGATTTTATACCTTTTTGAAAAAACACTTCACATCCTCTATGGAACAACATAGATCCGGAAATAACTGTTTAAGTAAAATTATATTTATTATAAAATCTCATATTTACAAAAAACACATTTATTGATAATGCTTATTGATTAAATCAGCCACTTGGTTCTTCTTGGCCTGGATTATTGAAAGAGCAGTTAAGACATGGTTTTCTTTTCTTCTCACTGTGTCATTTTTTAAATCAATTTCATTGATACATATTAATAAAGCATACAATCCAACAAAGAGTACAATCAGTGGTATTTGGTATAATCACATAGTTGTGCATTCATCACTTCAGTTATTATTAGAGCATTTTCATTATTCCAATAATAATAAAACAAAAAGCAGACAAACAAAAAAACTCTACCCCTTAATAATCACCTCTCAATCTCTCTATCCTTCCCCTACTGTACATAGCTGCTATTCTGTTTCCATCTTTCTAATTTATTTGCATTTCTGTTTTGTAAAGACGGAGTTAAACAATATGTAGTACCTTTTGTCTAGTTTCTTTCACTTAGCATATTTCTTTTTTTTTTTTTTTTTACCTTTAATGGAAGGTTATTAATATATTACTATACACTATTTTGCTTTGGTTGTATTTTTGCCTGATTTTTATTTATTTATTTTTTAAACAGATTAGTTTTATTGATACGTGTTAATTAAGCATTCAATCCAGCCAAGGTGTACAATCAGTGGTATTTGGTACAATCACATAGTTGTACATTCATCACTTCAATCATTATTAGAGCATTTTTATTATTCCAATAATAGTAATAATGAGTATATTATTATAGTATAATAATAACAATAAACAAATGTTTTGATGTAAATCTTTCCAGGGTATTAGATGAGATCAGGTCTTCATGGGAGATGGAAAATAGGAATTGAATGACTCATTGGACAAATTATACTTAACATACTAGGCCAAGGAATCCTCAGCCTCTGCCCTCTCGGATTAGCTGCCTCATCTAACTATTGGCATGTGATATATTAGAGTTCAAAGCCCTATTTGGCCAGTTTTGCTGGGGAAAAAAAACACAACTATTTTTTTCTTTTGTCTGGTTTGGGCTGATGCCTTCCTAAATCCTTACTTGCACCTGCACACTGTAAAGGGAAAGTCTGAAATATTTGCTGCACTTCACTTTGAGGCTCAGACCACAAAACATGAAGGAATACAACCAAGAGTCCAGCTGCAATGCTCTTTCCTCCTCACTTCTTTTCTCACTGAGGACTGAAAAGTAGATTTTAAAGTGATTTTTGAAATGAAGCTTGTTAGTCATTGCTATTGTGCTACTTAAATGCCTGGTAGATAATACATTCCACATAGATAAATGAAACGATCATTAAGCTAGGACCTAGCTGGTCAGAGCATATGGCTTCTTCAAGCTCTCTGAAATGGGTTTTTGGTTTGCTTGTTTTCTTTTAGATTTTTCTCCCCTCCCTCCCCACCCAGGAGGTACATAGGGTAGTATAATTGGCAGGCATATTTGAAGGTTCCTGGCCTGTCCAGGACAAGGTTTTCACAAATTTCTAAAAGGCAGATATTTTTCTATTGTGGCATTATTGGCCCTAGAGACATGTTACTGCTGCTCTTCCCAATTCCTTGATTTTGTGATTTAAGTTCATTTCTATGGAGAATCCTGACGAAAATCCCACGAGTTGTGCTTTTTTAAATCTTTGATTCTGATTTCTTATTAGAGACAGAAATTTTAGAGTACAGAGAAATTGTGATGTATCCAAAATCTAACCTATCACCTTTTTTGTGACTATGTGCATAATACTACCATTCATCCTTATTTATAAAGTAGCTGGTCAGACAGTCCCCAAGCCTTGTGACTTGAGTCATTTTTTTGTTCATAGTCACATAAGCAGTTCAAGAGGGTTTTTGAACTTCCCCTTCATTATAATTATTTTGTATTCTGCCAGAAGGGAAGGAATTTGCTGAGTAGCAGTGAGAAAAAATTCTTTATCTCTCTATCCCTCAGCCTACCTCTTGGCCTGGCAATACTAACTTGTTGAATAAATGAATGAGTATTTTTTTTTCTAACGGTATCTCCTTGAAGCAATTAGAATACCTTGAACATTAATTGCATAAATAGTAATATTCTGTAGAAGTAGTGACTGGCATTTGGGATTTTACTAATGTAAAATTTATATTGAAAACTTAAATGCAAATTTTAGAGGTCTAGTTTTCAGACTGAATAATTAGATTCTTAATTTCTCTTACTACCTGCTTCAGACATACATAAACACCTGTTGAAGGTATCTTATGTTAAGCATTATAGATTCCTTCCTGTAAAAAATTCTCAACTTCTATTTGTTAGTCAGGCTATTTTAATACAAAGGACTCTAATGAGTTCTATGTTCACTAAGTTAGCATCTGTTTGCTTTCATGGCAACCAGTTAAATCTGATGGCCTCTTTCCAGCAGTGGGAACTTTTCACTTTGTGCGTAGGCTTAAGTGCTGTGGTTTTAATTTTCATCTCTTCTACTGTGTGTCCTATAAATTAGAACATTTCTTACAAACTTTCATCTTCATTTTATTTTATTTTATTGCTCAGATGCTAGCATCAAGAACACTTATTAGACCCTGATCTGAAACCTTCACATTGAAAAATGGATGTGATGACTTGAGGCAGTAGAAAAGGGTGGATGAAATACTTTGGTTTTTTATTTTTCCTTGCTGTGCAACTTAAAAGTATAATCAAACATATTTTTTCAGGGTAATCAATATAACTGAAATGAATGAAATTATTTCTTTCAGATTTTCTACTTGATTACAGGAATTTGACCTTAGTTGAGAAATCTCTATTCATTTGAAAACTTTCCCAAATGTCTGTTGTTCAACCCAGTATAATTTCCTAAGGGAACAGAAGTAAAGATTTTAAAAAAATATGTGTTCTATGACTATATAGAATTACAGACTTTTTGTGTTTTAGAACTAGACAGAATATTATTAGATCATCTGGTTCCATTCTTCATTTCTCAAATGGAGAAATAGGCTGAAAGATGAAATAAGGTCATACAACAAATTAAGCATTCACTTTGAAAGGGCTCATTTAGGAAAGGCAGAGCCAGAAGATGATATTCCAAATATAAGTATAGTAATTTTAAGCAAACATATAGGAGGTACAAGAAGTGTGTTTATCAAAATGGTCTGTGTTTGAGGTTGAAATTCCTTTTTTCCTGATTTAGGGAAAGATTCCTGGTGAAAAATGCCATGATGTGAATCCCTGTATGTTAAGCAGGGTCTTTATGTTAAATTTTCATTGAAAACATTATTTAAGTCCCAATTAATAGTGTGTTCACTTGACATTTGTTTTTTCTTTTAAAGGTACAATACAAAATGCCTTTTTTTCCTCTCTTGCTTCAAATTACTTAAACTTTGTACAGTTTCTTTGTTTTTGCTTTTTATTTCCAGTTATGTGAGGTTTTGGAGTTATGTTGGACTCACCTCTTTGCTGAGTGACTGTGGAAATGTCCCTTCTGAGTCTTGGTTCTCCAGTTATAACACCTGTGCCACAAGATTGTTGTAAGAATTAAATGAACTCAGTGCTTGGCACACAAAGATGCTCAACAAAAGTTTGCAACTGCTATTATATGTACATTGAGCTTTGCAACAGGAATTCCAGGTAGCTTGTTATTTTTTTTACTAATTCTAGGTGTTAGGAGCAAGGGTAAGCCTAAGAAAGAGTTAGTGGCAGAGTACTGTATTTCCAGTGGCATAGTACTGTATTTCCATTTGTAATAATGCCATGAGGCACATCATCTTTCAGTCAGTGGTATAAATGCAGAGGTCTAGTGAAGTGTCCCTTCTTGCAAGGGGAAAACTACTGCAGGTCTGAAGGTTTGTCTCTTTTACTTTAATTAGGCATTTCTACTAATGATTAAAACAAGTAACCTTATCTTGGAAGCTATCAGTAAGTGAATGCTTAAGCTCTTTTTCTTAAAAGGAATGTAGAACATGTTCAAACTAAATTCCCAGCCTGGCCTACTGCATACTTTTTTAGTCTTATCCCTGGTTCCCTCGCTGTTTATCTGGTATGCTCAGACAAACCAAACAGTTGGTTCTTTTCCAAACACATCACGTTATTTCCCACTAACGTACCTATTGTCCATGCTATTCTGTTGATCTGGAATGCCTTCCCTACCCAAGTCTAATTTCAAAATTGTGGTTGTACAGAAAACTCTTCCCTTATTATCTAGAATGTTCCTCATAAACTCTTTCTTGATTTCCTGTAGTTTATTGTGCTCTTGTAGCCTTTTGTAGCACCATTTACAACTCACTCTATATAGCATCTCAGAAATGAAGTGCTTTTGTATATACTCTCTCATCTAATTTAACAACAACCTAGGGAGATGGGTAGCATATTAGAGTTACTTGTCTTATTCTCATCTGAAATATTTTTAGTACAGAAAGTGCGTCTTACCCAGGCTTAAATTTCCATCCATGCCTTGTAGTAAATATTTCTTGAGTTGAATTGAGAGAACGATACAAAAGGGATGTTCAATTTTTGCAAATGCCATTAGGTAATCTGACACTCCACACTTTAGCCCATAGTTTTAACTCTAGATGCTCTGGCCACTACACTCATTATTTCACAGAATCCCATAGGACCATCGCAGGCTATTAACTTCTATACATGTTGTAATCCAAGGCACAGGCAGCAGTGCTGACGGGATTGCGTTCTGGAGTAAGAGCAAAGAGCATGCTTTAAACTGAGGAATTCCCATGGAAATTCAGGCAGGGGAGATCAACAAAATAAAAATGCAGAAGGTGGTGGCTGGGTGAGACAGGAAATGAACACCTTGTGAAGATTAGGCATTCCACTGAGAGAGGGGAAATGTGGAAAATGCGTCAAAAGTAATTCAGCAACTATTTCATCGCTGACACTTGGAAATATATTGTTGTACATGGTGTATTTAATGAAGTGTGCTTTTATAGTGCTGATGTTATTATCTGGATGAGGAAGTCTTCTCTAGTATTATTGTCATCTCAGCTTTCTGCAACCAACAAAATTAAAATACAGTAATATAAAGGGACAGTGGGATAAAAAAGAAAACCAGATGACTCTGACATGTGACCCCAACCTGAACTTACTGCATCTCTGGTTTGCAATGTGCTCATATACTCAAATCAGGATAGAGGTTCAATGTAATTCATTGGGGGGATGGGGAGGGAATAATATATTTAGTTAATATTGGGTTATATCACAGATTAAAGATTGTCATATTACTGGAATATGTGAGATCAGTGTTTGTTAACAGAAGATCCCCAGAGCATCAGTGAGCCCGCCAGGCAATACTTGGACTGGCCTTTTGAAGTCTCTATTAATATTTATCTTATAATAGCATAGATGCTTTGAGTTCTGATAAAAATTAATATATTTTAATAAATAAGACTTTATTGATATTGTATTGAAAGTAGCTAACATTCATTCTCTTACCTCATATATTTGAGTGTTTGGTAGGCAAAGAATGGGGAGGGGGAGATAATTATATCATGCCAGAGTGTTTGGAGTAGGTGATTGGTGGTGTCTTTTAATTTTATGAAGAAATAAATGGATGGAAAGAGTAAGAAAACTATTTTTTAAATAGATGTGAAATTATTTTAATTTCCTCAAAGCATCTTTTTATAATCGTTCTCTATACAATTTTCTAAGGATAACAGTGATGTCCTGGATAACAGAATATATTATAAAACTAATTTAGATCACTCTTTTAACTAGAAAGTTTTATTTACTGCCGTATTTTTAAACTTTTCCACTATGGTAATTTACAATTATTAAGGATGATCACCAAAAGTAACTTCTTAATCAGATGAAATGATCAATGTAGTTTTAATAGTGTTTTTCTACATTCCTTAAAAATACAAAACTGCTCCTTTTTTTCATAAGTTAATTAAATCATAAGAGTTAAATTGTCAGAGGGTTATATTGCAAGAAAGTCAATCTTTTTTTTTTTTTCATATTCTAACTTGGGAAAGGAGAATATATGGCTTTCCCATTTCACTCTTCTGAAACACATTGAACTAGTTTAGTTCCCCTTCTAGCCTCAGTGCATTCATCTGAAAAATGAAAATAATGACTTTAGAGAAATGTGAAGAATGAAAGAGAATTTATGTAAAATGACCTTTGTGTATAATAGTTACTCAGTAAACATTTACATATTGAATAAATGAACATAGTAGCTTTCCCCCACTGAGACTGGGACGAGACAAGGATGCCCACTGTCTCCACTGTGCTAGAAGTTCTAGCTAGAGCATTTAGGCAAGAAAAAAGAAATGAAAGTCACGCAAATAGGAGAGGTAGAAGTAAAATTTTTGCATTTTGCTGATGATATGATCCTATACTTAGAAAATCCTGAAAAATCCGCAACAAAACTACTAGAACTAATAGACGATTTCAGCAAAGTGGCTGGATACAAGATTAATACAGAAAAATCAATAGCATTTCTTTTATTATTATTATTATTTTTTTTTTTTAAAGATACTTAGATTACATAAATGTTACACACAAAAATATAGGGATTCCAATATGCCCCACTCCCCACACCTCCCACATAAACATCCTTCATTAGTGAGGCACATTCATTGCAATTGATAAACGCATCCTGGGGCTTTGCCATTAAGCATGGACCATAGCTCACATTGTAGACCACACTCTCTCCCACACAGTTCTGCATGTTATGTGATGATATGAAATGGCCTATATCTGTTGTTGCAGTGTCATTCAGGACGATCCCCAAGTCCCAAAAAAGCCCCCGTATTACAACTTTTTTCCGTCTCCCTGCCCCCTGAGCCTCCAGTGGCCACTGACTCCACATCAATGTTGTAATTTCTTCCATTGCTAGTATCACAATATGTCTATTGTAGAATACCAGTAAGTCCACTGTAGTCCATAGTTCATTCCCCAATCCTGAGGATTCTGGGATGGTGATGTCCACTCCACTTCCAATTGAGAGGGGCTTATATCCCATGGGGAAGATGGATGGGACTATCTTGCTTGCAGTTGCAGACTCTCTCTGTTCCTTGGGATGGTTGTTGTCCGTCATCAGATAGCATTTCTATATACTACTAATGAGCAAATTGAGGAATTACAATGTATGAGTAAAAAAAAAAACAAAAAAAACTATGAGTATAGGTTAGTAGGAGACAGAATATGGGTTGAGAAGGGGGAGCTGATACTGATTGTATATAGAATGTTTAATATGGTCAATTGTAATTATTTGGCAGTGGATGGAGTAGATGGTAGTACCTTATGAGTATAACAAACACTGCAGATTTATAAATGTGCTTGTGGCTGAAAGGGGTAGTCTAGGAAGGTTAATGTTAATTGAAAGGCAGCTAGGGGACAATCTAGGAACTATATAACATAGTGATTTTGGTAGTAGATGAGGATTGTGGTTAATAGTATAAATACAAGAATGTTATACTCCAAGCTGTTAAGAATATGGTGATATGTGGGAAAAATACAGCTAATGTAATTTATGGACTATAGTTAACAGTAATATTGTAATATTTTTGTAGCAAAGGCAAAAATGGTACTATATCAGTTCTAAAGGTCAAAAAATAATATGGGGTTTAGTTTTATGAGATATGAATATGATTAAGCACTTTTCTCATTTTCTTCATTGACAAGGAGACCTTGGTCATGTCATTTAACCAATCTTTGCTCATTTATATATCATTCTGAACACTGGAGAGAGAGTTGAGTTAAATGAGATAAATGTGCCTAGACAGAATTTGTTAAAGTAATGCTTCCATAATTTGTTAAGATGCCTTTTGTCTATTTTATTTTTTGAAGTTGAAACAAAGTTTACCTAAAAAGAGAGAGAGAGAAAGAGAGAGAGCATAGTAGTCACATTAGAAATGTTTTCCCTCCTACCTGAACTCATCAATCTTATTTTATTCCAGTAGAAATGAAACTCATAGGATTTTATAATTTGAAAAGTCTTTAGCTTTGAATTAGGGAAGGATTTCTTAAATAAGTAACAAAAAACACAGTATGAGAAAAGATCCATAAATTTGATTGCACCAAATAACAAACACCACTTGTTTACAACAAAAAGGAACAAGAGAAAGAAAATGTTTGTTTGTTTGTTTAAAAAAAAAAAAAAAGGCAAGCCACAAATCAGAAGATATTTGTAACACATAGATTAATCAGGATCAGAATCCCGAATCTATAAAAAGCCTTTATATATATAAGATATAGATAGATATATACATAAGAAAAAAAGCAATCCAGCCACCAGAAATATGGGCATAGTATATAAAGAAGCAGTGACAGAAGGAAAAACCCAAATGTCTAATAATAACATAACATAAGAACTCAGCCTCACTAGTAATTAGGAAAATGTAAATTAAAACCAGAATGAAGTACCATTTTATATCCATCAAACTAGAAAAAATTAGAGTGTCTCTTTAGTATCAAGTTTGATGAGTATGTAGAGGAAAAGGACATCTCATTCTCTGCTTGTGAGAGTTTCAGTTAGTTCATCTATTTCAGAGAGCAATTTCACAATAAAGTTTATCTGCACAAACCTATTCACTCAACCTAACCGTTCTACTCCTGGTTATATACTAGATACAAAGAAGCTTCTATACATATGCTTTCTACAAATTATATTATTATTTAAATTATTATTTAAATTATTATTTGTAGAAATAATAATAATTATTATTTAAATTATTATTTGTAGAAAGCATATGTATATTATATTGTGTATATATATATATACACACACACACATGTATGCATACATATTTTCTTTAAGACTAGATATATGTTTCACTGTATACAGCTTCTCCTTCCTTTTTCATTATTAACACAGGGTTAAATATGGGTGGTTACCTTATCTCATAATTCATATCAAATTCCTACACCAGTTCTTACTTCTTGATTGGTTTTAAATGTATAGAAGCAGTTCTCTGTATTTCCTTTTCATCAAATATTGATGTTAAAATGCCTAGAATTTTGAGTGCTATTCATTTGTATTGTTGGAAACCTTTTTTAAAAGGCTTACAAAAGAATTAATTCTTCCCTTGCTGCTTGTTTGTAACTCTAATTAATATAAATTTTGGCTCCCATGATGTGGAGAATTTAGTGATGAAACACTAGAAGTGTTAACTGTAGTTAGTTATAGGAATTTACAGCAGTAAGTTAATTAAACACACCAATAATCAACTGGAGCATTTTATTATTTTAATTTGTATAAATAGAAGGCTGGTAAGCTAATGAAAAATTGCAGGTCTCTTGGAATTTGAATGACACCTATAGTTCAACACTTTTAAATGTGTAGATGATGAATGAATTTATTGAGACAACTTCTGTTGTAAGATATTTCATACAGGGAATATTTATTTTTGAATGTGTAGAAGCATAATTTTGTCATTTCTGGCTTAAAAAAAAAAGGTACTAGAGGAAAATCTTTTTAGAAGCCTCCTCCTACTATTGAATTTGCTAAGTAGCATTCTGTGTGAAACATAGAAGAATTTCTTTTATTATTTTCTGGTTTCTACAAAAATCACAAGATAGGAGGTTAGTAAATTGATTAAAAAAGAATTTGGTAAATATCATGTTATTTTTCTCCAGGGATTTCTACAGGGAAATGATAGGTAGTGTTCTTTTCTAAGAGGATGCAAGTTGGTCATATTTCATTGATAGAAGTTTCCTTTCACATTTGTATAAATTTTTTGGAACCTACCCTGTCTTCTTAGTGTGCAATTTAGAATAGACGTTTAACACAATTTTGAATTATTAAATGTTAATTCAAAATCAGGGTTAATGGTATTGGAATTACAAATGCACAAATGAACCTGCTCGCGGACTCAGTCATTCATTAAATTCTTGGTACCTACTGTATGACAGACATTGTTCTAGGTCTTGGGAATATAGTAATGAGCAACAACAACAATTGACAGAGAAAAAGCTTTTCTCTTTTTTAAAAGAATGATCAGTTTAAAATCAATTGTAATTTGCACCTATCAAATCTGAGAGATAGATGCAGAAAAAAGCATTCAGTAAAATTCAAGACTTATTTAGAAAGGAGAAATAGGTTTTGGCTAGGAGCCCAAGCTCTGGAACCAGATTGCCTGGATTTGAATCCAGACTGGCCCTCAAGATTCCTCCTCCCCTAATGTATCTTGTATCCCTTTCTCTTTATTGTGGGCAGGATTTATGAACATAATGGGATTTCACCCCTGTGATATAAGGTCCCTAATCAGGTGACTTTGAGTTAGTATAAAGAGAGATTATCCTGGGTGAGCTTGAGCCTAATGTGTTCACGTGAGCCCTTAAAAGAGACAAGAAGCAGTAGCAGATACTCAGCTGCTAGACTGGAAGAAAACAGCTATGTTGTAAACTGCTTCTGGAGGTGGCTGTGTTACTAGGACCTGAGGCCACCTCTCAGAGCTGAGAGTGAAATCTGGCCAACAGCTAACAAAGAACTATCTTAAGTTCTACTGCTGCAAGGGACTGAATTTTGTTAACCACCTAAATTAGCTTGGAAGAGGACCTTAAGCTCCACATAAGACCACAGCTAGTGTTATGTCAGCGCTTTCCTTGAATGCCAGGTGCCAACAAAAACAACAAAACACAAAAGAAGGAAGAAAATGCCTTTCTTTGTCTTTGCAGATTGACCAGTAAGTGCTCTCCTTCAGAATGTATCCATACAGTGAGTTTAGAGAATAGCTCCAGCCAAAATGTAGGGCTTCCCTGATCCTTTCTGAGCATGTGTCTTGTCTTGGGCATCCATGTGTGACCCTACTTATTCCCCCATTTACATGGATACAGAAGTTACCTCGGGGAAGCAGCTGTGGCTCAATTGGTTGGGCTCCCGTTTACCATATGGGAGGTCCCAGGTTCGATTCCCGGGGCCTCCTGGTGAGGGCAAGCCGGCCCACACAGTGCAGCGAGCTGGCGCAGCAAGATGACACAACAAAGGGAGACAAGCAGACATAGAAAAACTCAAAGCAAAATGGACACAGTGAGCACAAGCAGTAAGAGGGGGATGGATAAATAAATATTTAAATTTTTTTAAAAAGTTACCTCTTCCCTAGCAACAGTTTCCTCATGGTCCTGGGCACTGCACTTTAAGTCCTCTAGCCAGCAGTCCCTTGTCTCAGGCAGCCACAACTTGACTACTCTTCCACAACATTCTGTAGGAGAGTTCTGTGAGCTGCCTTCTACATACAGGACAAGTTCTGGGTTGGTGATCCTGTAACAAATATCCTGGTTCAGTCCCTCAGGCTTCTACCAGTGAGATCATGCCAGACATACATGCTCTAGTATGTGCATGACAGTTGCTCTTTCCTTTTGGAACCATGTCCAGGGACCCACACTGAAAGCATAGACTGGTTCTGTGCTATACCAGTGAGGGGCTAGAGGAGCCGCCAGGACACCACAAGATCTGACTGCTTCTAAGGAGCCTTTTTCTTGATTCTGTAAACCTTTAACTGTTTTCTGGAGCCTTGAGAAAGATATTTATGCCAGTTCTTGCTGATTGATCAGAGGTTCTGTGGGGAGACAGAGCCCTGAAGCTTCTCACTCTTGGATCTTGATCAGAGCAGGGCCATTTTAAAATTGTTTTTGAATTTTAAATAATCCATTACTGGATTTTGTAAATTGTGAATATATTTTCCCCCATGTGCTGAGTGTCATCAGGTGATCACTGCCAATAACCAGAGAGAAGAATTTGGGTTCATAGTGGCTGACTAAAAGTATGCAAATGACAATTATAGATCTGCAGCAAAAAAATAGAAGAAATATATTACACTAGATTTTAAAATTCAAGGGTTAAAAATGGAAATGGTTAGAAAACATAGCATAACAATTAGT
>JAQZBX010087667.1:0-12845 GCA_029593785.1 Cabassous unicinctus | reverse complement strand
GCAGTGGTGTTTGAGAAAGAAAGTTGGGGGATGGAGGGAGAGAGCACAGTGGAGCAGAATGAGCACTGGATTTGGAGTCATCTTAAGACTTTCGCCCATGAGGTGCGACTGGCATGCTGGGTGAGCTTAGGGAGGTTGCTTCACTTCTCTGTGTCCCTGTCTCTCATCAATAAAAGGATGACCTTAAATTAAATGATCTCTGACTTCGAACACTGAGCATCTAGGAGTCTATGTACTTTCTGACAAAGGCTTTTCCTGAAGAAACATCACATTTTGTCCAGCTTGCAAATCACAGGATTCTGTGTCATGTTCAGTTCTTAATTCCTCAGCCTCACACTCCTTTATAACCCGTTACAAAAGCTGAAAGGGCAAAACAAAGATAATGAAACACAATGTAAAGAGTGAATCAGTCAGTAAATCCCTCACTCCATACACAGAAAATTATCACCAGCTGTTGCCCAATTAAACTCGACAATCTTAACAGCGCACCAGCCGTTCACAGGAGAATGCACACACACAAACACACACACTGTGTGCCCGACCAAACCACTTCCATGCAAACCCAGGGGATTTAAACATGAAAACACATTTTCCATAAGCTACACTTGTGTTTTTGTTAGAAGCATTCCAACACAAAGACGCGGTGAGTGGGCAATGGACTCTTAGCCAATTTTGCCCCGTGCTTCTTATACACCCTGTGTCTTCAACTTTTTCAGGAAGCGAGTTTGAAAAGGGCCTCCTTCAATGCCGTGCAAGAGGAGCAGATGAATGTAGTATCATCAGTTGGAGCACTTATTCCTTTACATATATTCACCATATATTGATTGTGCATTTTCTGTGTGCCAAGCATCTTGCAAAGTTTCCAAGTATAGAAAGAAATAGGACAGGTTTTCTGTCACGAGTGAACTACAGTCTGGCGGAATTAAAGTGCAGAAATTATAATACAATATAACATTGCAAGGGCTTTCCTGGAATCTTGACCAAAGAAGCAAGACCTCTAGATGTTTGGGGAAGCTGGAGAAAGCTTCTAAAGAGCTGTGTCTATAAGGGGACAAAGGCATGGCTAGTTCCTAAATTTCATGTAATCCATTTTTTCCTCTATGACTAGTGTTTTCGTTTGGTTGTGTGTGTGCATGTGTCCTTGTTTTGTCATGTTTCAGAAATCTCTCCCTGCCTTAAAATCATGAATATATTTTTGAGGCATGAAGAAACTGCTTTATATTATCTTCTGAAAGCTTTATAATTTTGCTTTCCACATTTAAGTTTATAGTACACTTGGACTTTCCTTTTGTGGGTAAAGTAGAGATCCAATTTAATTGTTTCCATATTGACACCCTACTCTCCAAGCAGTGGTGCATAGTGTTAAATAAAAAGTGATCAGAGTGGGGATTCAGTCTTGCTGACAACCTCAAAAGACAAACTTTCATTGTGTAACCAAAGATGTTATGATTTCTGTACTGTTTTGATTGATGCCTATTGTTAGAGTAAGGGAAGTCCCTGTCACTGTCTGGTTCGTTTAAAATTTTTTATTTAAATCATGAATGCTTATTGAGTTTTATCAAACTGATTTTCTATATTCATTGAGCACGTATGGCTTTTCTCCTGGGTGTACTTTAAAGGATTCTGTATTCTGAAGTTTGGGGATACCAGTCTATGCATGTATAAGTCAGATTTATTAATCAAGTTGTTTAAATCTCTGTATCTTCACTGATTTTTTTTGTCTGCTTGAACCACTAATTAATGAGAAGAGAATATCAAAATCCCCAATATGATTATAGATTTTTCTATTTCTCCTTGTAGTTCTAGGAATTTTTTGTCTGATATATTTTGAAACTATCTTATTAATTGCATACAAATTTATCATGTTTTATCTTCTGGCTAAATTGAACATAATAGCATTATGAAGTGATGCTCTTTCTTAATAGTTTTGCCCCCAAATACATTTTATCTGGTAGTCATATGGTTATACCGGGTTTCTTTTGGTTATTATTTACACAGTGTATGTTTTCCTGTCTTTTTACTTTGACAGTTCCATATTCTTTTATTTTAGATGTGTTTTATATGAATGGGGTAGAGATTTTATTTTCTTATTCATACCATGGCAATTTTTGTCTTTTAGCTGGACCATTTAGTTCATTTATATTAAAAGAAAAATTACCAATATATTTGGGTTTAAATCTTTCATTGTACTTTATGCTTTGTGTTTTCTCTGATTCTTTTCTGTCTGTTCCTGCTTATCTAGTGGCTATAATTTTATAAAAACATTTGATTTATCTACATCAACAAATACCTTTGTCTCCTTTTGGACAGGGACCATATGACACTAACTCCACTTACTCCCTCCTGACTCATTGGCTGCGCATCTCTCTTGCCCTTGGGAGTGACATGTTCTGAAACCGTCTCAATAGCTTTCTGTGGATCAGGCTCCTTGGATGCCACTCTGATGTTGCCATCCATTACTAAAATTGCACCCAACTTCTTTCCAATGATTAAGCATTGCCACCTAGTTCCAATATTTGGAGTCCTGCCGTCCCCATTGATATCAGGACATGCAGTTCTGTACCATCATTCCCTACTTCCCTACTGTCAATCATGGCCCATAGAGGACAGCCACTAGTGAGCTTTCCTATGAAACAGGTACTTCACTCACCAGGGCCTTCCTTCTTGCTTGGTTCAACAGAGTGTCTCCAAGATCTCCTGTGATACTTAATTGACTGGAAGCTTTTCTAGCCTTACAGAGTATATCCACTGTAGCATCCTCACTTCTCTGAGACTTTGATTCCTTCTTCCATGCAGAGAAGCTCTAGAATTTCTACCTCATTTTATGCAGGCCATTGCTCATTCCTAGCTTCTAACAGCCATCGGCAGTGTCTCAGTACCTCCTCCCATGGCCCTTGCCAGGGTGTTACATCCTTTATGTTTCACCCTTACCTTGATCCTGCATCTTTGGGACCCATTCCCACATAAATTCTCCTAGCTTCTGATGATACATGTTGGCTGGGTCCTACAGCTCTTTGGGTGTCATCCTTTTCCTCTTTCAGCAGGCCTAGAACTTCCCCAGCCGTATTACATTGTGATTTAACCCTAGCTACTGATCTGGTGGCTAGAAGGGTTGGTGGGCATAGCTCCTAAGTGGCAGGGAAGCCAGAGAGAGGGGAGCCTGTTGTCTTGCAAGACAAAGGCCACTTGAGTTGAACAAGGAAGAGTGGGTCACTTCTGCTCACTCAGAAGGTTTAGAGAACATCTGGGGACTTAAGATTTTTTAAGTGCCTTGACCTAGATAACCCCATTCTCTACCTTAGGGTCCACTTTTCTCGATAGGGAGCTGCCATTGACATAGCAGCCTTGCTTGAGTAGCTCTGTTACTCTAGTAATGAACTTTTGGGCATAATTCACAAATATTCTGCCCCAATGTATAAATAGCATTCATTAAGAACCATTAGAGTCTATTGTCCTTATAATTATTACACGTCCTTGAATTTTTCAAATACCTGTGATATCATGCCCCCAGTGCATTCCCTTCAATGTATTCTATCCTAGTTTACTAACAGTGAAACTTAACAATTGCACTTTGGCATGCTTTTTCATGTTTCACCTATCTCCAGTGATGGAGTCTTCACTGTCAGTTTGCCAGCAGGGATCCAGTTCCAAAATCCCATTTCAGAGTCTGCTTCCTTATACAAATCTTGGCACCAACTGCCATAGATCAGGTTCCTTGGAAAACAGACTCTGAGATGAAATTTGAGTGCAGCAAGTTTATTCGGCTGTGTCCTTGGGATCAATACCTGTGGGGGAGAAAAGGGAGTAGAATTGAACAAATGGAAGATTTGAACTGAAACACAGTCAACACAAAAGGCTGTGTTCATCCCCCTGGGCGCTCTGGATTGAGTGTTGTCCTGCCTGTAGGCAAGGTGGCTGGGCATTTTCACCGCTTACTTTGACCAGTCCTTGGGTGAGGCCTGTTTCCTGGGAAGGGAAATGACTTGGGTAAGGCAGCTGTCTTGAAGTGAAGGCAATTGGGGCAATTCCTGGAGAAGGACTCAGCTGTGAGCTCTCAGCAGCTGGAGAGGACTCTGGGGCAATTGCCTGAAATAAGATTTGGATAGGTGCTTTTGACTAGCTTTTATACTTTGAAAGGCTTGGGATTTTAGATGGCTGGGTTCAAATTAGGTAATGTAAACTGATCTGGGAGACAGGTCAGTGTGGCTGGCTTTTCAAACCAGTAAGAACATTTGATCTTCATGGATCAGGAAAGTCCATGAAGATAGATACAACAAACAGGTTGAAACTTTGGAAAGTGTTGGTCTCTTCTCTCTCATGTACTCACTCTCTATTCTTATGGAACGATTAGGGGGAAAGAAAAAAAGCATGAAGTTCCTACGGGGAGAAATCAAATGCATATTCCAAAGAAAAGTCCTAATATGGGATGTGAAAGAACCAGAGAAAGTTCCCCGCAAAGAGCTTCTGATCTTGGGTCCTGAAAGCCATGGCCAAGGATGGATAGTAGCAATTGGGTGAGTGTTCTGAGCAGCTCTCAAATCATCACCAGGACTGGAGTTTCTGTCACTCATGTTTATCATGTTTATCATCATTCAGGTTTGTTTATTTATGCATCAGTAAGATTGTAGAAGGCAGAGAGGATCAATAACTTGGCAAACTAGAACCCATTCCAGGCACACCAGTGGGGCTCAGGAAAATGGGCGGAAGTTCTCATATATATTAGGGGGAAGTGGTGTAGTTAACCTAATGGCAGAAGATTATGCAGTGTAGGGTGTGATACCTCCACCCCACCTCCCAGAAATCTTTAGTAAATTCTTAAACTGAAATGCCAACTGCTAAGAATGATGAAGGTGAAACAGAACTTATGAGCACTGAGCATTAGACACAGAAGAATTAAGGTGTTGGGACTCACAGAAATCATGGAGAAGGCTTTGAACTCTCACTCTAGATTTGGAATTTCAACCAGTTTTTAACCAGATTTCAGAAGCAAAGGAAGCGCCATCTAACATCTGGCTACAGAAGCATAGTGAAGGGAGGTAAGCAGAGCATGGAATGGAATTAGCACATTTTGAATTTGCAGACATGGAAGCCCAAAGAAGTAGAGGGAGAAATCACAGTCAGCAAGTGGAAAGTCCAGAGTTTAAAACGACGTCTCCTTCCTCCATATCATTTCGTCTCTCATAAACCAAAACCACCATTGGAATTCAGACTACACATGGATTGTGAGGATTCTCCTCCAGGATGTAGATATGATCATATTTTATTCACCAGTGAGGGAGGCTGTTGGAAAGGAAGACGAAAGGAACAGATGAGCAGGAAGCGTTTTAGTGGGATGGCAGGGTATGAGCGAGTAGTGCTGCAAGGTAATTTTCTTCTCAAGTTCTCCGGGTCTTCTGTGACATTTCCTGAGGCTTTGTATGATCAACAATCAGTCTTAATTACAGCCTTTCCCCTTGGCCCTGTGTATCCTTAGTCAGCACAAGTATTGTGCTGCGTCAGCAGGAAGTGATCTCCTCAACTCTGCGGGAAGTTCCTACATTGTAATGGAGAAAAGAGAATCCAGATAAATTCCATTGAAAAGAAACTCCTCATCAGCAAGAACAGGACTTTGAAACATCAGAAGTAACTGATGTTGGGGGCATTTTAAATGGGAACTGATATTAACTTTTATTTAGGAGGAGGTAATTTGCTATAAAATTTAAAAAATAGGCAGTCAGCTCTAAGTTTCTTGTATGGTATTTTTTATCATGCGTGCAGTGTATAGTATTCAGAATTTATAAAATTTTATCACAGTTTCTCATATAAGGTTGGAACTTCTTTTATTCTGGCCCATTTCTTAAGGAAAGCTTGAGTTTTCCTTAATAAAGTAGGTAGCTATCAGGCCTGAATCTGATTTGCATGTTAAAAAAAAAAAGTCTTTTCCTTTAAGCTTTCTGTTTCCAAGGGGATTTTTTCCCCCAGAAATATATTTCTTATTGGATGTCACATCTCTAATTTTGGAGTCCATATGTTCTAGGTATTCTGGGAAAGATCTGGGTTTCAAATACTGTATCCATTGTTTCCAAAAGCTCACACTACTTAAGAATCCCAGTAGTAGTCATAGGTATCATTTATGCTTATGATATGAATAATATGACATTATTCTATGTCCTGGAGACAATGCTCACAGCACTATGTGCATTTTTATTTTTATTTTTCACAAAAACCCTTGAAGGAAGGATTGTTATTATTACAGTCTTATGTATTTAGAAAGTAAGGCTTAGAATGGTTAAATAACTTGCTCAATATCTCCCAACAAGCATATGGCAAAGTTCTGTGATTCTAAAGTCTGTTATCTTAACGAGCATCCTGCCTTGGAAAGGGTTGAATCTTGTCCCCTCCTGCGGTAGGTAGAATTCTATGATAGCCCCCAAGTTTCCTTCCCCTGGTGTGCACACCCCATATAATCCCCTCCCTTCCCCAGAAAGAAGAACCCCAGAGATATCACTCCTGGGATTAGGTTACTAATCAGTTGACTTTGAGTTGATCAGAAGGGCGATTATCCAGGTGGGCCTGCCTTAATCAGGTGTCCCCCCCCCTTTTCTTTAACTGAGCCACCACAGCAAATATTGCATGTGACAGTTCCATTAATATACAGCTCTGCAGATGAAGATGCATGTCTTTTCATTTGCATTGCATGATGCAAACCTGAGCTATACACTCTGACAATGATGTTCTTTTACTGGTCCAGAAAACCTTGAGGAAACCTGGTGTTCCTGAAAGTTCTGCTTTGTTGGCAAGTGAAGGAGAAACATTTCAATCAGACACTGATTGAACATCGCCTACTTCTAGAAAACCCATCTCTCCCTAGGCACACTGGGCACATGCTAACTCCATGCCTCTATAGCACGTCCACTTTGGAAGAACTATAGTTTGAAGAACGGAAACACGCTTTTATTCCATGACTTGTTTCAACAGGAGGGCCCAGGACCAGAGATGGGTTAATGGAAGAAAAAAACAAATGCACTTAAGATTGAAACTATATTATAGTCACCATCCTCGTGGATACATCCAAAATCAGCCACAGCACTCCTTCATCCTTTCTGCTTCTAATTCCAGAAATGTGAGCTTGGTACTCAAGTTCTCAAATGTCCAACTTCTAAAGATATTCCCAAGGTTGGATGCCAAATGTCTTTGCTTTACTCTCTGATATTCAAGAATACTATTGTTTGCCAAAGCTAAAAGAGCAAATACCCTACCTAATTATATGACAAAGTCATAATTATTGAAGTTATTTGTCTTTAAACATGTATTTTGTGACTCTGAAATTTCCATGCTAATCTAGGTCTTAATCTTTAGTCCCATTCCTTGATAGTGTCCAATCTTTCATCAACATTTTCTAAGAGTAATTGCCAATGACGGACACCACGGGGTCACAGCCTAGGTGCAGAAATTGAGTCTGGTCACACATGGTCCCTTCAAAGGGATCAGGCCCTTCCTGAATTCAGAGAGATTGGAAATGTGAGACAGCTTATGGATGGGGTCACCTGGCAAGGACCTCAGAGCAGCCTGTAGGAACTGGCAATGTTTCCGGCTGACAGCTAGCAAGAAAGCAAAATCATTCCCCAGCTGAGCCTCCAGGTAAGGCTGCAGCTGGCTGACACCTTGGTTGCAGCCTTGTGAGACCCTGAGCAGAGAACTTAGCTAAAATGTGCCAGACCCCTGACTCACAGAAACTGTGACATAATACGTTTGGGTGGTTTTAAGCCACTATGTCTGTTGTCATCTGTTACATAGCAATAGAGAACTAAAAAACCTCCTCTTCTTCCCTTATTTTCTTCTTTCCTTCCACAAATATTTATTGGGCATTTGTTATGTGTTAACGTATGTGCTAGGTACTGACACTTACAATGGTAAGCAAAATAAGATAAGGCCCCAGGCTTTGGTTAGCTTATTATATAATGAGGGAGACAGATATTCAAATAACAACATGGGAGCATGTAAAACTGTAATTGAGGGGAGTGAGAAGGCCCTATGTGGCATTATAAAAGGTTATAGCTGGGTCTTAGACCTAACCAGAAAGCACGGAAACAATGTTTCCTGGGGCAATATGAATTAAGCAAGAACAGAAGGATGAACTATACTTACTCAGTCCAAAAGTATAGGGAAGGGCATTCCAGATAGAAGGAACAGCACTGACAAGGTCCCTGTGGAGGCAAGACACATACAGGTGGAAGGGACGGAAAGAAAGCACTTGTGCCTGCAGCATGGGCATTGAAACAGGATATATGGGCAGGGATGAGCTCATGCAAAGCTTTAACATTCATATCAAGGTATTTCCTTTGCCCTGAGAGCAACGGAATGCATTAAATGGTTTTCATGGAAGGAGGGCAAACATTTCAATTATAGCCAAATATAAAATAAACAGAAGCTAGGAAGGCAGGAAATGTGCAAAGCAGGTAGAAAACAATACAGTCCAGGGGAGAATAAATGAGACTTGGAACTAGACTGATGGCAGAGGTATGGGGAAAAGAGGGATAGATATTTGCAGGTGACAGAATGGACTGGGATGGGTAGGGTGGAAGCGAATAGTAAATCAACCTTAACTCTAATTTTTTAGGTCTTGGTGACAGAAAGAGTGAAGATGGAGGAGGAAGAATGGGGGGTATTGAGAAGAAAGGTCTAGAGTCAATTCCATCCCTCTTGAGGTGAAGGTTCTGGGGATATATCCAGGTGGAACTTTCAAGCTTATTTTGAGCTAAAGGTATAATCATTGATGTTTACTCCCTAGAAGAGAGTTGAAATTTATGAGAAATTTATGAGAGTGAAAGGGATCTGTGATGATGAGAGAGCAGAGAGAAAAAAGGGCCAACAGTAGTCTCTTTTTGTTTCTCACCTATTTGGCTAAGCAAGATTCAAAATTACTCTTTCTTAAGTGTGCTGGTGAGTCTTTTGTAAGAAAATATGTTCTTAAGTTAAATCATTCCTGTGCATGTGAACCTATTTATGTGGGACCTTTAGGTTAGATTCAGTTAAGGGATCTTTTGATTAGATCACTTTCGATTAGATCACTTCAGTTAAGGCCTTTGATTAGATTGCAGGACCCAGGGTAGGTCTTAATCCTTTACTAGAATCCTATATAAATGGAGGAGAGAGGAGAGGATAAGCTGCCATTTTACCCTGACATGTGAGAGAGGACTCCAGGATCACCTGCAGCTGTAGAAAGATGGAGAAACTCAGAAAGGTTGAGAGAAAGGACAGAGGCTGGAATCAACGGAGCAGCCAGCTGAAGCTGAAGCAAGAAGCCTGCCTGATCACCCACAGCTGGTCTTGCAGAGAGAGTGAGCCTGCAGGAGAAGGCAGAGACCGGCTGCCATTTTGCCTTGTCATATGGCAGGTGTCCAGGATTCCCAGCAGCCAACCTTTGGTGAGACAGCATCTCTGTTGATGTCTTGATGTGGACATTTCTGGAGCCTCAAAACTGTAAGATTCTGCCCTAATAAATTCCTATTATTAAAGCCACCCATTTCTGGTATTTTGCATTGGCAGCCTTTAGCAAACTAAGACAATAACTAATGAAAAAGTGGGTAACATGTACTCCATTTCTTCAAATATCCAAATACTAGAAAAGTCAAATAATTTATTTCTAGAGACTCTAATGTGATATATAATGGTGTGATTGTAATGCATAATGAATATAATGTACAATGTATAATGGTAATTGAGGGTATTTTATAATGACCCCAAGACATTATAATGACTCTGATATTATAATACATATTTAAACTAGGTACTCCTATTTAGTTTAAGTCTATAATTTAGCCAGCTATGATCAAAAGATCTTATGGCCACAATGAACTTAATAGATACTGTTTGTTTTATTTCATTTATTGGTTTCTGTGTATTGTGAGTTTTTGATTCAAACAAATCTGCAGAAGCAAATTTTAATTTTGATCTGAAAATGGATGAAAAGAAAGGCTTCACACCTAATAATGAACTCATCAACTTATATTAGAGCGTTTAAGTTTTAGAAATAAAACAGGATGATATTTTTAGCCAGGAGATGGAGTAGCCATTATCGTCTTGAGAGAAAGAGAACAAAGGGTGGCCTCTTCTCAAACTGAATTCCCTGTTCCCTCTTATCTAACTCTCCCACATTCTAGGTGGCCTCTTTTCGGAATTTTTCCCTGTGCCCGCTTATCTAATCCTCCCACATTCTTGTTCGAGTCACTTCCCCAAAAACCCATGTCAGTAAAGGGGATGAACTTGGACACTGAGAACTTACCCTTACACTTTTCGCCTTAGGATTGGGTTAGTTTTCACACCTAAGATTGTAAGCCCACAACTCCCAGCCAATGGGAGATGGGTAAGGTTGGGGAGGGAGGGAAATGGGACCTTGCCTATTTATATACTCTTTCTTCTTGCACTGATTCCGCACACTTGCCCACTTCCATTAGCCTGGGTGTGTGCCCTTTCTCATGAGAAAGAAATAAATTACTGCTGCCTCTAGTCCAACTCTCTGTCTTCAGAACTTTTATTTTAAGTAAGTGGTCACTGTCCCACTCAATCTGAACCCTTCATCCTACTTCAATTCTTTTCCCAGGATATTTTAGATTTCCCTCTGGAATCAAGCAGATACAGGTTCAAATCCTGGCTCTGCCACTGATCACCTCCGTGACTCCATTGAAATTATTGATTCTATAATAATATACTTAACTCTTAAAGCTGCTGTGAAGATTACATGGGATAAAATAAGCAAAGCATCTGGAAAAGAATAGTTGATAGATACATGGTAATTTCCTTTCCTAGCTGTGTCTTTTGATCTAAAGGAATTGATCTGTATTTCAGTTTGGGGTTTGTTTTTTCCCTAAAATAAAATCCTATCCTCTCAAGAAGAAAAGTAACAAAAAAGTGAAAGTAACTACACTATTACCTAAATCCTCTTGGGATATTGTAGGTTGCATGAGAGTGTTCATAAAAAATTCTACCATTTCATTCATTTTCAGCTGCTATCTCTGACATATGGAAGGCTGTAATTTCACAAGGAAGTGAAACCTTACCTCCTACTAGGTGGCAATATATTTTAAGCAAAGAGATATTGCAACTCTGAAATTATTGAAAACCTGTGTTCTTTCCCTCCAATTGCTCGATGGAGATGTAAAAAGTCACATTTTTTGTGACTTAGTCACAATGTGACTTAGTCACATTGGGCTAGCTATGCTCGATGAGACACAATCAATGATTCTGTTGGGAGGGCGGGTATGGGAAACAGTGGCGAATATTTGAGGTGAAGAAAAGGGAGACAACAGACTATTTTTAGATTTTTTTATGCAGGACTATACTGTTTCCCTAAAAAACTGCAAAATTCTCATCTCTCAAAATAAATTGATGTTGCTAAATATTTTTTCTTCAACTTGCTTTCTTTTACTCAGCTCTCCATCTCTCTAAACTTTAAAAATCAGAAGGTAAGTCGCTCGTGTCCTCTCCGTGCACCCGGTTTCAGCTCGTTTTGAAAGTGTCAAATTAGCTTCAATAGCTTTCAATTCCTCTTGGAACTATTTCAACATAGCAAGAAACCATCAGTATGTATAAGATCGACCGACATAGCTTGCAGAACTAGGTTGAATGCATGTGGCGTGTGTGTGTGCATGTGTGTTTGTGTGTTTGTATGCGTTACCTCCCTCAAGGAGCCACAGGGCCCAGTGTTCATTCTGTTCCTATTTTTGTCCTTTGTCATCATTGCTGAAACGGAGCCCATTGTCATCTGCTAGAAATATTTACCCGCGAGCCCTGACTTGGCTTGGAAACAGTGAGCACACATCTGGAGTCTAGACTCGGCGGCTCTGTGGGCAGGCTCAGATCCCAGGGCTCTGTGGGTCCCAGCGCCCTGCTCTGTTTACATAGGTGGTGGGCTGCCTCATCTGTTTGAGCTGCCTGACACTCTGGCTGCCCCCAGCCCTCCCTGCCCCCTGCCATATCCTTGGCTCTGACTCTTCACTTTGGACAGCCATCCAAGGAGCTCCCTACCCTGTTCTCCCGTGACCTCTGGTACTCAGGGTGTTTAGCCACGGGAGACAGGAAGGAGGGAACTTCTGACTCAGGAATCAACATCAACGTAAAACCCAAGAATGGGTGATGCTGCATGGGTTAGAGTTGATGAGTTGTGTTCCATTGGAGCAAATGGATAAGTTTAAGCAAAAGAGTCTGATGCAGGCTCTGGAATATATGATTTGGGTCCAAGGTTTGGACTCAGCCATCACACCAGTTGTGCAGCCTTGAAGGTCTCTGAGAATCAAAGTCCTTATCCATCAAGTTGGAAGAAGAGTGACAACCTCATCAAGTTGTTGGGAGGAGTAAATCAGTAAGTAGAGGTAAAGTGGCTATTTCAATGTCTGCTCTAAAGTTGGAAATAAAAATGACCCAAATGTACTACATGTACAAACAAGAGACTGTTTTCTGAACCGAGGCAAGAAAAACAACCTAGATATTTTCTGAAAATATAGGACTGTGTTTGTCTGTGGTAGGGTGGACTGGAGTAGGGGGGCTGAAAGCTCCATGTGAGGGAGAGAAGTTTTTGAATATGTTCCAACAGCAATACCCACTTTTAGATGTAAGGTAGCAGAGAAAAAAGCAACCACATTCTTGCGGCTGCAATATTTCCCATGTGGGATTTTTTTTTTTCTTGTTTCTTTTTATAAAATGAAACAACTGTGAGGCTCTGATAATGGGTTGGTGGCTTCTATAGAAATAGGCTGGAGCCACCCCAGGAGTTGAGGCTCCTTGAAATGTCACAGTTGGCATTTCATTGATACTTGCTTCACTTCTTAACGTCACGTGCATTGGTCCTTTTTTTTTTTTTTTTTTTT
>JAQZBX010087666.1:0-12843 GCA_029593785.1 Cabassous unicinctus | reverse complement strand
GAGGGTGGAATAATCTTCCAGCATCTATCCATTTTGGGGAAACTCTCCAGTGTCTTCAGATAGCTACCTTTCACATTTTGTCCAGTGTTCACAATTATTATCTGTGGGATGGAGGGATATACTGATATAAATCATCTCACCATTATCAGAATTGGAAGCAAGCCCAAAATGCCTTTTTATTTAATAACTGATAATTTCTTATATTTCTTTTTTTAAAAGAATGAAAGTAGATATCACGAGTAAAATAAGAAATTTATTGGACTTGTTTGTACTTATTTTTAACTGTTGACTCATTATAAATTTCCTAAGGAGGGTCTTTGTAAATTTGTCAGTGCTCAGGGTCTCTAAAGAATAAAAATCTGGCTCTGCCCCTCACCTCTCTTCAACTCAAGGCTGTACAGACTCTAAGGCCCATCTTGACTTGAATTAGGTTAGATTAAAGTGGTCCAGTCCCACCCTGAGACTCTGCCCTGAGTCCTGCTTCTGATAAAGACTGAATCCAGTGCCACTGTTACAACTGCAGGTTCTGCCTTATTCCAAAATCCAGTCCCGACTATGAATATCGGTTCTGGCAACAGGGTCCCCATCTTCTTCCTTCAGGCCTGAACTCCTGTTTTATAAACCCATAAACCATTCCTGCCAGCCTCAACCTCACAGACATCATTCATGAGGCCCTGTCCAGCATGCAGCAGGTGCTCAATACATGCTGGCTTGATTAGGCTAGTGTCCTCAACCTTTTTCTAAAAAAAGAAAGATATTTTGTAAAGGCCCCATATCAACTAATTATTTGTATATAACTAACCACTCCAAAACTTAGTGACTTAAAACACAACAGTTTATAATTTTTCTATTTCTATGGGTTACCCAGACTGTTCCTTGTGGAAGTGCTAAGGCAGCTTCATAAGCTGGATGGTTTAATTGACCAGAAGAGCCAAGATGGTGTCACTCACACATCTGGTAGTTGGTGCAGGCTGTAAGCTGGAGCAGCTCAGTTCTCCATCCTGCAGGAGGCTGGATCAGCTTCCTTGCTAAGGTAGTATTCCAAGAAGATACAAACAGAAGCCACAAGGATCTCATGGCCTAGCCTTGGAAGTCACATACTATCACTTCTTTCACAAGTGACAGTGAAACTTTCACAAGGTATGCTTATTGGTCACAAAGTCACAAGTCACAAAGCTAGCCCAGATTCAAAGAGGTAAAGAAATAGACTTCCCCTCTGCATGAGAAGAGGGGCAAAGCCACATTGCAAAAGGACATGCATACTGGGGTAAGAGGATTCCGTGGCCATTAAATGATCTGCCATGGCCCCCTTTACTATCCTTAAAATAAAATGCATAGAAACTAGAGCCAATATTAACTCAAAACTTTTTTTAAAAAAATTAAAATAATTCACTAGCCATAGTATAAGGGAGATATAAAAGGGAAATGAGTTATAATAAAACAATATGTCTCTCAATATGTAAATGCTTGGGCATAATTACACTAGGAGGCATAATAAAGTAATCAGATTCTTGCATTTATATGCAGAGCGACACACGCAGAATGACACAGGAGTGTTATATTAGTGACTCAGATATTACGAGCATCATCAGCATCAGGGATTCTTTCTGTGGCAGTCTGAGATTATTTATGAATTCCTAAAAGAGAGATTATGTTTATAAACTGGTCTGTTCCTCTGGGCATGATAACCTTTGATTGTATTAGATTCAGCCGAGATGACTTTGATTAAATTATGTTAAGATTAGGGCTTTGATTTGACCACGTCAGTAGAGTGTAACTCAGTTTAAGTCCCCACTCCCTTGATGGGCTATATAAACGGACACTCCCTCCAAAAGACACACAGAAGAAGATAAGGAAGAGGAGATAACTTGGTCATTTCGGTCCTGCTTTATGAAAAAAGGAGAAGTCTCAAACAGCTAAAGCCCCAGAAAGAGAGACAAGCCCTATGCTAACCTACAGCTGAGATCAGGAAGAAGCTGGGCCCACAGAGCCTTAAGAGGAAGAAGGAAGGAGAGACCAGGCAGAGGTCGCCCGCCATCTTGCTTCAACACGTGGCAACAGACTTTGGTGAGGAAGTAACTTTGAGGTGGACTCTTTAGGGCCTTGTAACTATAAGTTTCTACCCCAAATAAATACTCTTTATAAAAGCCAATAGATTTCTGGTACTTTGCATCAGCACCCCTTTTGGCTGACTGATACACTTTCCAAAATGGGGAATGACTGTTGGTAAAATTCAGAACAAAACAAACTACAAAATCCCCTTCATTTACATCCTAGTTGCATTCCTGGACTATTCAGTTTATTTAAAAAAACTACCAAGCTACAAAGGACTTTGTGTTGTCTATGTAATGCAGTTATGTTCTAGGTTCATGTAAACGTGAATACATTTTTCACCTACAAGGATGCCTCGCTGGGCGGTCGAAAGTCCTTCAGGACAGGGGTAATTTGTTGAGAGCTTTGAAAGACAACTAAGCACCCTCACCATCTTTGGTCCAACCAGAACTTCGCCCTAATATTTCACATGCCCCCTAAGGAACAGAACTGCCAGTGGGGTCCAGCAGCCTGGAGGCTAATGTAACAGGCTTATGGAGCAGAATTGCACACTATAGAGAGGCAAAGCACTTACTGCCCAAGAGAACCACCAGGGAAGCTCCAGATTAAAAAAAGGGACAAGGGAGGTGCCCAGGAAGGAGTCATTTTTTTAAAAAGCAGATACAGTTCCCATCACATACAGAAACTGAGTGGGTCTGTGTTTCCCACCCACAGCAGAATCAGGAAAGACTCAGTGACAGGGCCCCATAGAGAGAGGCTCACCACACCCTGTGTGGCTGGTTGACCTGGTCCTTGAGGGTGTTATCGTGGCACAGGGGCAGTGGGAGCAGATGGAAGAGAACTGTCCCCCAGACCCAAGATGTAGCTCTAACCCTGGGGAAGTCGCTTCTGTTGGACTTTAAAGAGGAACAAATTCGGTGCCTTAGGGGAGGGGTTCTGGGGAAGAGGGGATCTCTCAAGGTTTTGCTTTAAAGGCTGCAAACCCCATTGAAGTTTCACTCGAGGAGCGAGGACTGAGCGCTTGACTGGATGGTTGTGGGTGAGGTGGCTGGGTCTCCAGAGGCAGAGGGAGTCAGCCGAGGCTGTGCAGCCTGTGTCTGCAAGCAGTACATGCGCTCAGAGGGTGATCTATGGGTTATGGAGTCATTCCTGTTAATTAAACTCCTTAATATAATTTCGAGGTAAGAGTGCTTGGCCTCTATTTCAGACACTCCCTGGAGGACTGGGAAAGTGGGAGAATATGCCATCTGGCAAAACACCATGAAGCTTAATCAACTGGAGGAATTTGTAGAAAATTCAAAGATGGATGGATAGATGGACAAATAGACAGATTCTCCACTCACATCACCAATGATCAAGGCTGAGGGCAGGTTTCTGTTCCCCCCACCAGTCAACACACCCATCCAGCTCCTGAATCCCCAAGAGGTCACATCATATTCTCCCCTGCACTCTGCAATCCACAATGCGGGGTGGCAGTTCTCACCCCTGTGTCATGACGGGCCCTCCTCTCTTCACCCAGGAGTCAGGCTCCTCTGACTCCCCCCCAAAATCGAACCCTTTTATTCCTCAGATTGTGTTTATGCAGGGCCACAAAAGTGCCGCGTTAACTCGAGGCCATGCATCTTTGGAAGGAAATCAATACATAATTATGTGTTCTGTCTGTGCAGCATGGCCCAGGGCCAGGCTGATTGGGAATTAGATAAAGTAGAAATGGAGTGGTCAAGGCTCGCCAAGCAGGCCAGGTCGCAACCTGGATAGATGGAAAGAGCAGAGCCGCCAGCCACCCCCAAGCCTCTCTGCAGCCGCCTCTCGGGTCTCAGCTTTCCCACCTGAGGCATCCAGGTCCTGGGACAGGCACAGATAGGCAGAGTCAGGGGTGCTGGCTGCCTGTCTTTACCTGCAGAGGATTCGCTGCTGCTTCTACAGGGCCTGGACCTCTGCAGTGGCCTCCTCCTCACCTGGCTTCCCACAGCCACCTCTCCCGGCAATCCACCCAATCCACGGGCACCAGCAGCCCAAACACTCTCTAAAGTACACATAGGACTGCATCAATTCTTTGCTGAAAGTCATTCTTGGGAAGCAGCGTGGGGCCCAAAAGCTCCCAAGGGGGAGTCAGAAAGGCCTGGTTTTGAGTGTAGCCTGGATCACCGTCTGACCTCAGTCAAAACTCCTCTGTAAAATGGAGGAAATAAGAATACGGACCATACAGGGTTGTTAGTGAGAATTCTGTGAAATAATGTGAGCAAAACACTTAGCACAGTGCCTGGCACATGACGAGCGCCATGTAAGTGTTAGCCACCCTCATCGTCGTCCTTATTTTCTTATGGCTTCTGTTTTAGTTTCTTGGCTGCAAGACAAATACCATACAATCGGCTGGCTCAACAAGGGGAATTTCTTGGCTCACGTTTTCAGAGGCTGGAAGGCTTGCTTCCTCCCGGGGTCTGTGTCTTCTGGCTGGCCGGCAATCTTTGGGGCTCCTTGGCTTTTCTGTCACATGGCAATGCACATGGCGGCACCTCCTTTTTCTTCCTGTTCCCTTGACTTCCAGCCTCTGGCTGCTCCTGGTGGCTTTTCATTTTGTGTCCAAGTTCCTTTGCTTACAAGAAGCTCATCCATATTGGATGAAGGCCCGCCCTCACTCGGTTTGGATACACCTTAGCTAATAACATTTTCAAAGGTCCTATTTACAACTGGGTTCACACCCGCAGGGCCAGGGGTTGGGACCTGAAAATGCCTTTTGTAGGGGACACGATTCAATCCCCAACAGCTTCCTAGAGCTAGTGCCCAATGTATTGGGTCTGATCGAGAGCCTGCAGAACCTGGAGGTTGAAAGAGAAGGGCGTTGTCAAGGGCACAGGTGCTGAGCAGGTGCTGGGCCCATTGGGTGTCAGGGTAACATGCTCACTCTCTCCACCTTCTCCAGGCCTCCCACACGTTTTCGGCAGCACTTTTGATTTGGGGAGCCTCTGCCACTTTTCCTCCACCCATGGAGGCTCCAGTGTCCGTGGCAGCAGGACCTGACCCTGGACCTCTCCCCATAGGAGGCTCATGCTCTTTGGGAGGCTTCCCTGTGATGACAGCATCCTCCTGTAAGATGGAGGGCTCGGAATTGGCTGGCAGCTTGCTCAGGGCTCAGACCAAGCAAAGATCCAAGCTCAGTCTGGGGGTCGAGTGTGCACCTCAGTCTTGGGCCATGGCCCGAGCTGAATCCGGAAAAAGGGTCAGAACTCAGTCCAAGCCTGGGATCAGTCCTCAGCCTCCAGCCAGAATCAGGGCTCACACTGGGGCCAAGTTGAGACTCAGTCTGAGGACAAGCAACAGAGCCTCTTGACGTGAAGTTTAAAGGTTTCTATGAACGTACCCCACGGCTGAGACTTTGTGGCAATGGGCTCTGACCATGGACTCACCGAGGGCTGAAATGCATCATTGCTCTTCGTTGTTTGACTGCATCTCCCAGCCCACATGCAACATTTTTAAAAACAAGAATACCAACATGAGTAATTTATCTTCCACAGCCAGCCCGTCTGCCAAAATCATTCTGCCACTTGATGCCAAAAAGAAACACCCCAGCAGCCATATCTCTGCCTCTCAGGGCTCCAAATAAGCAGAAGAAAAGCAGAAATCAAATCTTCCTTGAATATTTCCAAAGATACAGATGTTTGGACTCTCTGCATCCATTACTTTTCCCCTGGCAAGAAAGGGAAGCCAATGGGGACAGAGAGCTAGGATGTGTGGGTAGGTGGACTGGAAGGCCTGCACTCAGAGCAGAGGTGAGAGTCGAACATGGGTCAGAGAAAAGAGGAGAGGAGCCTAAAGATCTGTGGGTCAGAGTGGCCCTTAGAGGAGATGATGGGAAGGGGTGCAGGAGGTGGGGGCAGTGCCCATGGCTGGGTTTCCACCATGCTCTTTGCCAGTGCCAGGTGGGTCAGTGGGGACCAGGACAGAAGGTGCAGTGGACAGAGTACCTGAGCAGAGGCCACCCCCTCTTCTTCAGAATAAAGAACACACCCTAGCTGCACCGCCCCACCCACTGTGGGCTCCAGGTGCCCCACCTTCCCTCCATGCTAAGCCTTCTATCCTATTTCTCTCTCCCAAGCCTTGATTTTTCCAGCACCCTGTTGACTCAGATCTCTATTTCATCCCCCAATTCTTTTACTGAGATGGTTCCAGAAGGCGATTTCTTCCCCAGCATTAAAAAATAATTTATAGAAATAATATTCCTTTAGTAAAAGCCACATCGAATTATACAATTTTTATAATGCATGACAAAATAAGGAAGGTCCCAGCTCTTGTAGAAAAATGCATCTCTCCCACTTCAGCATGCTCTGAACAATACTACCTCCTTGAGCTAATATAATATATTGACTTGGAAAGTTTAACTTGTAATTGGGCCAATATGGCCACTCATTCTGCTCCACAGAGCTCCTCCACAGACAGGCACTTTCAGCCCAGCTCATAAATATAAGCATAGGAAGAGCAAAGTTGCTTCTTCTCCTTCTTTTTTTTTTTCTATATAATTAAACAGTTAGTGGCTAAATTGCATTGTAATTGATAGCAAAATTGCTTTTTTAATGAGATTTAGACACTAGGAAATAGCTTTTTTTCTTCAATATACACAAAGTGAATTTGGCCATTTTGACAACAAATTGTCCCCCTGGCCTTCTCCTTAAGCATGTATAATTCTGAGATGACCAGAAACGAGGACACTTGGCTGCCTTGGAAAGAGATGGTCAGAAGCCAGCAGGCCCTCCCCGCCTCCAGCACGGCCTTGAGGCAGCAGCTTTGTAGCACCTACTTCCCAGGGCCCTCAGAGCAGCAGAGGGAGTCAGATATGCCCTCTCTAAGGAAGTAATGCTTCAGCTGATATCCAAAGGATGAGTAGACATTAACTAAACAAAGAGGCAAGAAAGGCTTGCTCCAAAGAGGAGAAAGCATGTGCAAAGGCCCTGGAGCTGGGGTTGGGGGTGGGGATTTGAGGCAATTACATGCTGTGGAGTGCAGAAATTCTCACGAGGGTGGAGTGCAGAGAGCAAAAGGAGAGCCGTGCAAGGTAAGGTCAGAAAGGAAGGACAGGGCCAGAACCTGTGGACCAGGGAGAGGAGCTTTGTCTCTCAGGAAGGGGTTTAAGAAGGGAGCAACAGGTTTGCTTCCAGAACAAATATCACCCTGGTTGTTGTGAAGAGAAGAGATTTGAGGCAGGCCACTGGATACAGCGAGAGAGGTGGTAAGTGATGGCAGCTTGGAGAAGTGAAGGTGTTGAAAATGGAGAGAAATGGAAAAGGCGAAAGATATTTAGGAGGTAAAATTGACAGGACCTGGAAGCAATTGGGTAGAGCAGGTGAAGAAGAGAAAGGAGTGGAGGAAGTTTCCTGGGCCTCTGGAGGGACGGTGGCATGACCGGTGGCTAGGCTGGAGTCAGCAGGGCCTCCCTGGGCCTCTGTTTCCTCCTCTGTACCCCGAGGGTTGTCACGATGCACTCCAGCACTGACACCCTAACAAGTTATCTATCACCATGCTAAGCCCTTCACCAGCAGGGGTCATTTCATCCTCACCACAACCCCAAAAGTTAGGTCCATTTGAACCCCCATTTTATAAATGAGGACACAGAACTCGTTTATAAATGAGAAACAGAGGAACTTGCCCAAGGCCATCCAGTTAGTAAGGGGGAGACTCAGGGCTCCAGCCCAGGCCGTGGCTCTCAGCCACCGCACCCACTGTCTTAGGTTCAATTCCACATCCCCTGAAGCCTGGCTGCTCCACCTTTCCTATCCCTGGGTTGCTGTGTGGTCCCTGCTACCTGAATGCCCTTGTGCCTTTCAAGGACCCTCCCCACCATCCTCTAGGCAAGGGAAACTGTCCTCTGTCCCTTGCCCACCTAAAGCCCCTGACCATCCTGTGGTTTGGCAGTGACCTTAGGGAATCATTTCTGCAAAGGCTCAAACACAAACTCATCAAGAAGTCTAGAAGCAGCCGCCGACCTGAAACCCAACAGTACAGAGCCCCGACATATTTCCCCTATCGGCATGTGTGTCATTCGGGGGAACACTAGCTGCTGCTAAATAAACCCCACAAATGTAAGGTCTTAACACAGTGAAAGATTCTCTCTCACTCCCTTAACAAACAGTCCAATGTGAGTGCGTTTTCCTGGCCAGCAGACGACCTTCCTCCACTAAAGAGTCGGGGATCCAGGTTCCTTCCACTCCACCATCCTCTAGAGCAGGCAGCGGCAAACTTTTCTGTAAAGGGCCAGACAGTAAATATTTTATGCTTCGCAGGCCAGGCTGCATCGGTCACAGCGACTCAGCTCTGCCATTGTGGGGAGAAAGCAGCTGCAGACTACACATAAACAAATGGTTGTGGCTGTTTTCCAATAAAATTTTAATACAAAAACAGGCAACAGATTGGATTTGGGCCATGGGCTGTCATTTGCCAACCTCTGCCCTGAGGCTCAGTGTCCCCTGCTTCCCACTGCCAAGGGGATAAGAAGCAGCAGGTGAAGGAGCACCTACTTCTTCAGCTCCTCCCCCAGGTAGGAGCCATACCTCATTTCCATGACCCAGAAGGTAATGGCTGGGCCATCGCTTCCCAGCAACAGTGCTACGCTGTCTTGGGAACTTGGAACTTGGGTGATCAGCTGGCTAGCCATCTCGTGAATTTAGTTCTATACAAATACTGTGCCCTGAGCAGCTCCTGAGGGTGGCAGGTTCCCTGCCCCTGGATGGAGATGCCGAGGTGCCTAAGACACTGCCCCAGACCCAGAGGAGCCCGGGTCTGGTTTAAAGTGTAAATGCAGCTGTTCCTAACCCCAGACTTCAGCTCCCTTTCTGAGGCTTTTGGTTTTCTAACAGGTGCCCACAATGCCAGGCTGAGAGCCCCGGTCCTAGCAGGGAGCGGATGGAAGAGAAAGAAAACTGGGGGAGGGAGACTTCACGAGACAGAGGCATTTCTGTCCTATTTACCATTGGTTTGGTTTGGTTTGGTTTGGTTTTTTCTTGTCCTATTTACCATTGAATCCCAGAGCGTAGCATGGGGCCTGTCATACAGAAGGGGCCCCAATGTCTGTTGAATGAATGAACCCCTGGCACACATGGAGAGCCGGACCTTGGGGTTTCACACTTCCCATACTTGATTGATACAGAATCTAAACCAGAGGAGCTGTCTTAGATCACTGCAAATGCCAAAATATCAAAGGAGAATCATTCTCATGATTAGCTCTATCGTGTAGATATTTGGTCTACAGGAGGAATTTTAGTTCCATCTGGAGCTGGAAGACCAAACTCTTAAGAATCCATAGCAATAATAGCCACAATTTAAAACTGCAATTCTTTACAGTTTTTAAAGCACATCCATAACCATGAGCTGGTGTGAAACCTCATAAACGGTGTGAGAAAGACACAGCAAATTCCCTTCTCCCTGTTTTACAGATGAGGACACCGAGGGTCTGAGAGGTGAACTGGTGAAGGTCCCAGAACCAGGTCTAGAGATCAAGCCTCCTGATTATAAAATCAACAAGGACTTTTCCCTTCTCCTGGCCTCTGGCCCTGGCTTGAGAACATAGTAGCTGCTAAGTACAGATTTCTAGAATTGAATATTTTATTTTATTTTATTTTATTTTTTTTAGGTACTGAGGCCAGAGATTAAACCTGGGACCTCCCATGTGGGAAGCTGGCACTCAACCACTTGAGCCACATCTGCTCCCAAACTCATTTTTTAAAATTTTGAACCAGCTTTCATTTGTCTAAGAAAAGTGATCTATGGCATGTGTATATCTCAAATTAAAAAGTAGTTTTAATTGTGTAATGTTTATGAAATGAAGCGCCCTGGAGGGTGTCTCACAACTGAGATGGGACTTACACAAAACCAACAGACAGGGCCTGGGAGGCTCTCATTATGTGAACTCTGGCAAGGCTTTTTCTCACTCAGGAATTTATTCTCAGCTGTTACACAAGGGGGTGGGATCAGATGCTCTCTGGAGTCTTTTCCTACTCAAAGAAAAATCCTCTAATCAATTATCTCCAGGCATTAGGCCAACATTTTCACATTCTCGAGATAAGCCATTATGTGGGCTTAAAGGAAAGGCAAAGGCATTTGGGGTTCCCTGGAAGGAGGTTGGGGGTGACCGCCCCCTGGAGGGCACAGGCTGCCTCTGGATTCGAATGTCCAGCTGCTGAGTGCTGACAGGTACCCATCCGCTGGAACTCCTAGAAACTTCTCAGGCGCAGGTACACAAGAGCTGCTATTCCAACCTGCATGGTGATAACCGTCATCACTTTGTAAGAACTCTGACCCTGACAGCAACTCGTCCTCTCTTTATCTTCAGAAAGTGATAATTATTGTGGTTATGACCCATTAACGTAATAATAACCAGCGGTAACAGACTTCCACTAGGCAGTGCCTCGAGCCTCTGCTGTCTGTCAAACCCAGGGGACGGGTCCCCCACTGTGCAGGGCGCTGTATCTCAGCCTCGCCCAGAAACTGCCCAGGCGGGCGGTGCTTTCTCAGCACAGCCGCTTGGCCAGGAAGCTGGGCTGGTGGGAATTTCCAAACGAGAGCCCGTGCGCTGGGAAGGAAGCAGCGGATAGAACTTCTCAGAGGTTTGTTCTGAATAATAATGAGTGGCATGCCGGAGTCAAGATTTTTATTTCTTATTTTTCAAAAGCCACATTGATGGGAGAACTCTCACAATACAAACAGTGGTGATTGCAATCACTTGCCGTTCCCATAGCAACAGACAAGATTAAAAGGGCAAACAACGGAGCTGGAACTCTCTTCAGAGTAAACTCTCCGGATTTTAATTGCCAGGCTGCACGCTGAAACGTGGAGTCCCCAGCTCCCTCTTGAGCAGAAGCAAAACCTCTCTTTAAGAACAACTGGGGGCCATCCAGATTGACCACCCCTAGCCATCACCTCTCCAGACCAGGACATGAAGCACAAGAAGAAGCCATCCAGTCACTTCTTGAATACCTCCAGCGATGGGGAGCTCATTCTACCACTGGCTAGATGCAGGGGCTCCGTAAAGGGACTTATTCTTAGCCATCAAGGAATAAAACCATGAAAGCTTGGACTCAAGGTGCTGAAACAAGAATGAAAAGATGAAGTCCAATGATGACATTAATATTAATAAAAACTGGCATTTCCAGAGGCCTGGGCTCAGCGTCTTACCCTTGACCTCAGCACTAGAGGAACCATACAGATAACTTAGCTCTAGCAATCAGTTACCACGTGTCTCACACTGTGCTAATCACTACTTCATTTTCTCATTCTTTTTTTTAAACAAACCAATTTTATTGATACATATTAATAAAGCATACAATTCATCCAGTGTACAATCAATGGTATTTGGTATCATCACATAGTTGTACAGCCATCACTTCAATCATTATTAAAGAATTTTCATTATTTCAATAATAATAATACTCTCACAACACTCTACAGCAAGATTATGATCATTCTCACAAGGCAGATAAGGAGCCTGTGACTTGGGGAGATTAAGGCCAAGCTCACTCAACAAGCAGGAGCAGAACCAAGACTGAACCTCAGCCGCTCTGACCCCAGAGCCACACCTTTACCACCACTTTGCCTCTGGAGGAAGGAACCAGCTGGATTTGGAGACAGTTGCCAGGTGGAGGCCGGCAGCAGTGGGAAAGAGTGAGGGCTCGGGACTGCACAAAAGCTCAGCGCTCCTGGACTAGGGAATGTGGGGCCCTGGTTCCCATTGCCAATCTGTCATCCCTGAGCCCCAGGTGGCCCCTCGGAGAGGAACGCCAGTGCTGGGGCAGCGGGCTCAGCTTGCCTCTGCTGCGGTATCAGCAGGGAAGCACGGCTGCTGTTGTGTTTGTTGGATTTTCATTGTTTCCAGAGCCCTGGCTCTGCCTGACTCCAGCTTCCTTCTCCCTGGAGCCCTGAGCTCTCTCCTCTCACAGCTGCCTGGCGGTGGATCAGCCTGGTTCAAAGCAAACTCTGCAGGCCCAGGGAGCAGCAGACCTTTAGAAAAACAACACCGAGATAAAACAGTAACGAATTCATGAAGAAAATGACAATTAAATAAGCCACTCCAGAGCATCTGGGCTTAAAGAAGTCACAGGCAAACAAGATCTGTTTCCAGACTCATGCAGCCATTCGTTGATTTACTTCTCAAATATTAATCCTGTGCTGGGGGCTGTGTTAGGTCTGGAGAGTCAAACTGGATGAGATTTGGATCCTTCCCTCCAGGAAATCAGAGTCCAGAAGGAAAGAACTGGCAGGCATGGCTACAAATCCACAGAGCAAGGTAAAAGGTAACAAATGCTACAAGAGCAGTATAAGCCAGCACTGCTGGTGTTTAGAGAAGGGAGAGATCCTGGAAGGCTTCCTAGAGGAGGGGGCATTTCCATTCATCCATTTATTGAGTCCCTCAAGCCACACTTACTAAATCCCCACCAGCACTCCCTCAGGTGCTGGAGAGAGGATGTGTAAAAGACCTTCCCTGAAGGGTAGAGCTCTGATGGAGAAGCCCAAAAGGCATCCAGAAGGACAAGAAGCGGGTTCTAAGGAAAAGGAAAATGAGGAAACTGATCTGATCTTGGGTGCTAAGGTGAGTTTCCTAAAGCGAGTGACATTTGGGCTGAGTCAGGAATGATGAGGAGGCCCTAGATGGATAGTTGGGGGTGGGGGTGCTTGTAAGCTTCCAGCTTATCAGGCATCGGATGGCTCACGGTGGTGGTTTGAGGCTGTATATACCCCAGAAAGACATATTCTTAAATTTAATCCTTTCCTGTGGGTGTGGACCCATAGTAGGTAGGGCCTTTTTTT
>JAQZBX010087665.1:0-12843 GCA_029593785.1 Cabassous unicinctus | reverse complement strand
TTCCTGCATGCTAAACCAACAAAGTTTTTGAGAGAGCTGTATGAACAAAACTTCTATCAGCTTGGACAAAAGAGAATGTGGAAAGGAGAGATTGAAGGGGAAACAGCTTTAAGAAGAAAATCATGGAAGCAGGGATCTGGAATTAAGACATCTCCTTGGGCCAAGAAAGGAGACCCACCCATGTGTACAGAGAGGGTGAGTTAGCCCCTGCAGTTGAAGAGGGTGGATGTTCCTACCCAATGTTCTGAGAAAGTTTTGATGTCCCATGGTGCAGAGAGGGTGAGTTTTCCCCAGCAATTGAAGATGGTGGATGTCCTCACCCGATGTTCTGGGAGCATTTTGCCATCCCAGGGTGCAAAGAGGGTAGAGCACATTCCTCAAAGATTAGGGTGGTTAAGGTCAACACCCCATAGGTCTGAGAAGGGTGTACCTGTCTCCCATGGATTAGAGAAGGCCAGGTGGTCAACCCATTGCTCTGATAAGGTTGAACCTGTATGCCAAAGTTTAGGGAAAGCCAGATGGTCAACTCATTGCTCTGAGAGGGTTGAACCTGTATGCCAAAGGTTAGGGGGAATGTTGTCTTCACCTCACTGTTCTAGGGGAGCTAAGACTCTAACCCAAAGATTGGGTAAGGTGTGGCAATCACCCCAAAACTCTTGGAGGGTGAGGTCTGGAGCTTGGTCAACACCCAGAAGCTTGATGAGGGTGAAACCAAGAAAATGGCCATTGGCCAAGCCTGTGGAAAGGGTGGGTTCCCATGTGGCCCCAAGGAGAAGAAACCATCATCTTAAGAATGACTCTTAGACTTTGAAATCGAATGGAGGATGCCCTGCAGTTTTACTGAACTGTAAAGGATCCATGACTCAAGTTTAACATGCCAATTTCTCCTTATGATATTGAAAATGCTTATCCTTTGTCTTTCCATTTGTGTATTGGAAGCAGTTCAATAGTTTTGTAAGTTTCAGAGGTCTATAGCAGACAAGACTTTGCCCCAAGCAAACTGTATTTCTTTAAAATGATTATGATATGATTTTGTAGTTGACATGTTACTGATTTAAGGTTTTTTGAATACTGTGATGTATTTTTGGAATTCAGAGGGTGGAGTGTAGCCATTGACCAATTTAATGTAATTATGAATTCCAAAAATATAATTGGATCATGCTGGTAAACTGATCTGTTAATCGTGGCATGACTGAGTTATGATTAGGGTGTTGACTGGGCATGTCTGTAGGGCATTGAGCCCCACACCTTGGTGGGTGGGGAATCAAATATAAAAGGTAAGGCAAAGAACAGAGTTGAAGCAGTTTTTAAGAAGCAGTTTTGATGTTGGAAAGAAGGCCCCAGGAGAAGAGAAGTGAGCCATTCACCTGATAGTCTACAGCTGACCTTGTGGAGGAAACAGAAGAGATAAGCCCAGAGAGAAACACAGACCTAGGAAGAGAGGAACCCAAGAAGACTGAACCTTGGCAAACATCAGCAGCTGTCTTGCTCCAACACGTGGCAATGGACTTTGGTGAGAGAAGAAACTTAACACTTTATGGCCTGGTATCTGTGGACTTCTACCCCAAATAAATACCCATTATAAAGACCAACCAATTTTTGATATTTCACATTAGCACCCCTTTGGCTGACTAATACTGCAGCCAATTAAACAAGGAACTTGCTTAGGTTTCACAAGTGAAGAAATGACTTCATTCACAGACTCTTATGTATCACGACTGCTTTGACATTGATTGTAATCGAAAATGTGTGTCACAGTCAATTCACTGGAAACTTGGTTAGCTTTCAAAACAGAAGAACCTCTTGCATTCCCAGAGTGTTAGGTAAAACAATGGTTTTGAATATGATTGTAAGTGAAAACAAGTGCCTAGGATCCAATTAAACAAGTAACTTGTTTAGTTTTCAAAACTAAAGAACCTTGTGCATCCCCAGTGAGTTAGGTAAAACCAGTGTTTGACATTGAATGTAATTGAAAACAAGGGCCTAGCATCCAATTATACAAGTAACTTGCTTATTTTTCAAAGCTGAAGAATCTGGGGTATTCACAGAGCATTGGATAAAACAGGTGTTTTTACATTGACTGTAAGTGAAAGCAAGTGCATAGTAACTAATTAAACAAATAACTTCCTTAGTTACCAAAACTGAAGAACTTGGTGCATTCACAGAGTGGTAGTTAAAACCAGTGTTCTGCCAATGAGTGTAATTTGAAAAAAAAAAAGTGTGTAGCATCCAATTAAACAAGTAACTTGTTTAGTCTAAAACCTGAAGAACCTGGGGCATTCACAGAGAATTGGATAAAAGCAGTGTTATGACATTGACTGTAAGTGAAAGGAGTTGCATAGCAAACAATTAAAAAAGTAACTTGCTTAAGTTTCAAAATTGTAGAACCTGGTGCACTCAGAGAACGTTAGATAAAACCATTGTTTTGACATTGCTTGTAAGTGAAAACCAGTGCCTAAGAGCCAATTAAACAAGTAAGTTACTTAGGCTTCAAAAGTGAAGAACCCTCTGCATTCACAGAGCATTAGGTAAAACCAGTGTTTGTACTATGATTGTAAGTGAAAACAAGTGCCTAGCATCCAATTAAACAAGTAAATTGCTTCATTTTCAAAACTGAAGAATCTGGTGCATTCACAGAGCATTAGGTAAAACCAGTGTTTGGACTATGACTGAAAGTGAAAACAAGTGCCTAGCATCCAATTAAACAAGTAACTTGCTTAGGTTTCAAAACTGAAGAACCTGGTGCATTCACAGAACATTAGTTGAAACCAGTGTTTTGATATTGAGTGTAAGTGAAAACAATGTGTAGCAGCCAATTAAACAAGAATATTCCTTAGCTTTCAAAACTGAAGAACCTGGTGAAATCACAGTGTTAGGTAAAACCAGTGTTTTGACATTAATTGTAAGTGAAAACAAGGGCATAGCAGGCAATTAAACAAGGAATTGCTTAGTTTTCACAGGGGAAGAAATGACTGCATTCACAGAATGTTATGTATCACCACTGCTTTGACATTGATTGAAAGTGAAAACATTTGTGTCACAGGAAATTCATAGAGAAACTTGCTTAGTTTTCAAAACTGAAGAACCTCCTGCATTCACAGAGTGTTAGGTAAAACCAGTGGTTTTTCATTGATTGTGAGAACAAGTGAATAGTATCCTATTAAACAAGTACCTTACTTAATTTTTGAAACCTGAAAACCTACCTCATTCACAGAGTGTTATGTAAAACCAGGATTTTGATATTGGTTGCAAATGAAAACAAATGCATAGCAGCAAATTAAGCTACTTTCTTAGAATTCAAAACTGAAGAACCTCCTCCATTCAGAGAGTGTTTGGTAAAACCAGTGTTTTGACATTGATTGTAAGTGAAAACAAGTGTGTAACAACCAATTAAAGAAGTAACTTGCTTAATTTTCACAAGTGAAGAAATGATTGCTTTTACAGAATGTTATGTATCACCACTGTTTTGACATTGTAAGTGAAAACAAGTGTGTAGCAGGCAATTAAGCAATGAACTTGCTTAGATTTCAAAACAATAGAAACTCCTACATTCACAGACCTTTAAGTAAAACCTGTACTTCTACTTTGATTGCAAGTGAAAACAAGCACTTAGCAGTCAGTTAAAGAAGTAATGTGCTTAGTTTTCAAAATTGAAGAAAGTACTGCATTCACAGAGTGTTAGATATCACAACTGATTTTCCTTTGATGTTAAGTGGAAACATGTGCATAGCAGTAATTTTAAAGAAGTAAATTGCTTAGTTTTCCCAACAGAATAAACTGCTGCATTCTCAGAGTGTTAGGTAAAACCAGCATATTGACATTGATTGTAAGTGAAAACAAGAGCATAGAAGCCAATTAAACAAGTAACTTTCTTATTTTTCAAAATGGAAAACCTGGTACATTCACAGAGTGTTAGGTAAAACCAGTGTTTTGATATTGATGGTAAGTGAAAGCAAGTGCATAGCAACCAATTAAAGAAGTATCTTGCTTAAGTTTCAAAATTGAAGAACCTGGTGCACTCAGACAGCATTAGATAAAACTACTGGTTTAACATTTTTTGTAAGTGAAAACCAGTGCCTAGCAGCCAATTAAACAAGTAAGTTGCTTAGTTTTCAAAACTGGAAAACCTCCAGAAATTAACAGAGTGTTAGGTAAAACCAGTGTTTGGACTATGATTGTAACTGAAAAGAAGTGCCAAGCATGCAATTAAATAAGTAACTTGCTTTGTTTTCAAAACTGAAGAACCTGGTGCAGTCACAGAGCATTAGTTAAAACCAGTGTTTTGACATTAATTGTAAGTGCAAACAAGTGCATAGCAGGCAATTAAACAAGGAAATTGCTTAGTTTTCAGAAGTGAAGAAATGACTGCATTCACAGAATGTTATGTATCACGACTGCTTTGACATTGATTGTAAGTGAAAACGTGTTGCAAGCAATTCAACTAAAAACTTGCTTAGTTTTCAAAACTGAAGAACCTCCTGCATTCACAGAGTGTTAGGTAAAACCAGTGTTTTTTCATTGACCATAAGTGAGAACCAGTGAATAATATCCTATTAAACAAGTACCTTGCTTAATTTTTGAAAGCTGAAGAACCTCCTTCATTCCAGAATGTTAGGTAAAACCAAGGTTTTGACATTGGTTGCAAGTGAATACAAATGCATAGCAGCAAATTAAACTACTTTCTTAGAATTCAAAATTGAAGAACCTCCTGCACTCAGAGAGTGTTTGGTAAAACCAGTGTTTTGACATTGATTACAAGTGAAAACAAGTGTGTAATAGCCAATTAAAGAAGCTTAGCTTTCACAAGTGAAGAAATGATTACATTTACAGAATGTTATGTATCACCACTGTTTTGACATTGTAAGTGAAAACAAGGCTATAGCAGGCAATTAAGAAATGAACTTGCTTAGATTTCAAAACAACAGAAACTCCTATATTCCCACACCATTAAGTAAAACCTGCACTTCTACTTTGATTGTAAGTGAAAATAAGCACTTAACAGCCAGTTACAGAGGTAACATGCTTAGTTTTCACAACTGAAGAACCTCCTGCATTCACAGTGTGTTGGGTAAAACCAGTGTTTGGCTTTGAGTGTAATTGAAAACAAGTGCATATCATCCAATTAAACAAGTAACTTGCTTATTTTTCAAAAATGAAGAAACTGGTGCATTCACAGAGTGTTAGGTAAAACCAGTGTTTGACATTGATTGTAAGTGAAAGCAAGTGTGTAGCAGGCAGTTAAACAAGCAACTTGCTTAGTTTTCAAAACTGAAGACACTCCTTCATTCACAGAACATTAGGCCTAACCAGTGTTTTGATATTGAATGTAAGTGAAAACAAGAGCATAGAAGCCAATTAAAGAAATAACTTCCTTGGTTTTCACAGCTGAAGAAACTACTGCATTCACAAGTATTACATAAAACCAGCATTTTGACATTGATTGTAAGTGAAAACAAGTGCATAGCAGCCAATTATACAGGTAACTTGCAAAGTTTTAAAAACTGAAGGGCCTCCTCATTCATGGAGCGTTAGGTAAAACCACTGTTTTGGCATTGATTGTAAGTGAGAACAAATAAATACCAGCAAATAACACAAGTAACTTGCTTAGAATTCAAAACTGAATAACCTACTGCATTCACAGAGCATTAGGTAAAACCAGTGTTTTGACATTGATTGTAAGTGAAAAGAAGTGTGTAGCAGGGAAATAAATGAGCAACTTGCTTAGTTTTCAAAACTGAATAACCTCCTACATTCACAGAGTGTTGGGTAAAACCAGTGTTTTGACATTAATTGTAAGTGAAAACAAGTGCATAGCAGCCAAGTAAACAAGGAACTTGCTTAGTTCTCACAAGTGAAGAAATGACTGCATTCACAGAACGTTATGTATCACCACTGCTTTGACACTGATGTAAGTGAAAATAAGTGTGTAGCAGGCAATTAAGCAATGAACTTGCTTAGATTTCAAAACTAGAAACTCCTACATTCACAGACCATTAAGTAAAACCAGTACTTCTACTTTGATTGTAAGTGAAAGCAAGTGCAGAGGAATCAGTTAAAGAAGCAACATGCTTAGTTTTCACAACTGAAGAACTACTGCTTTCACATAGTTTTAAATATCGCAACTGATTTGCCATTGACTGTAAGTGAAAACATGTGCATATCAGTAAGTTAAAGAAGTAAATTGCTTACTTTTCCCAAAGGAAGAAACTACTGCATTCCAAGAGCATTAGGAAAACTGTTGTTTAGTCATTGATTGTAAGTGAAAACAAATGCATAGCACCCTTTCAAATGTAACTTGTTTAGTTTTCAAAACTGAAGAACTTGGTGCACTCAGAGAGCATTAGATAAAACTACTCTTTTAATACTGCTTGTAAGTGAAAACCAGTGCCTAACAGCCAATTAAACAAATAAGTTGCTTAGTTTTCAAAATTGAAGACCCTCCTGCATTCATAGTGCATTAGGTAAAACCAGTGTTTGGACTATGATTGTAAGTGAAAACAAGGACCTAGCATCCAATTAAGCAAGTAAATTATTTAGTCTTCAAAAGTGAAGAATCTGGTGCATTTACAGAGCTTTAGGTAAAACCAGTGTTTTGACATTGAGTGTAAGTGAAAACAAGTATGTAGCAGCCAATTAAGTAACTTGCTTTGTTTTCAAAACGGAGGAACTTGGTGCATTCACAGAGTGTTAGGTGTAACCAGTGTTGGACTCTGAGTGTAAGTGACAACACATGCAAAGCAGACAAATAAACAAGTAACTTGTTTAATATTCAAAACTGAAGATCCTGGTGCACACACAGACCATTAGGTTTAACCACTGTTTTGACACTGATTGTAAGTGAAAAGAAGTGCATAGAAAGCCTAATAAACTAGTAATATGCTTAGTTTTCAAAATTGAAGAACCTGGTGCATTCAAAGAAGATTAGGTAAAACCAGTGTTTGGACCTTGAGTGTAATTGAAAATAAATGCAAAGCATCCAATTAAAAAAGCAACTTGCTTAGTTTTCAAAACTGAAGAACCTGGTGTATTCACACAGCCTTAGGCAAAACCAGTGTTTTGACATTGATTTTAAGTGAAAGCAAGTACATAGCAACCAAGTCAACAAGTAAGTTGCTTAGGTTTCAAAACTGAAAAACCTGGTGCATTCAGAGAGTGTTAGATAAAACCACCTTTTAAACATTGCTTGTAAGTGAAACCTGGTGCCTAACAGCCAATTAAACAAATAAGTTGCTTGGTTTTCAAAACTAAAGAACCTCCTGCATTCACAGTGCTTCAGGTAAAACCAGTGTTTGGACTATTATTGTAAGTGAAAACAAGTGCCTAGTATCCAATTAAAGTAACTTGCTTAGTTTTCAAAACTGAAAAACCTGGTGCATTCACTGAGCATTATGTAAAACCCGTGTTTGACATTGAGTTTAAGTGAAAACAAGTGCATAGAAGCCAAGTAAACAGTTAACACACTTAGTTTTCAAAATTGAAAATCCTGGTTTATTCATAGAGCATTAGGTTAAACCAGTGTTTGGACTGTAAGTGAAAACAAGTGCATAGCAGCCAATTAAACAAATAACTTGCTTAGTTTTCAAAACTGAAGAACATGGTGCATTCACAGAGTGTCAGGTAAAACCAGTGTTTGACATTGAGTGTAAGTGATAATAAGTGTGTAGCAGCCAATTAAACAAGTAATTTGCTTAGTTTTTAAAACTGAAGTATCTCCTGCATTCATAGAGTGTTAGGTGAAACCACTGTTTAGGCATTGATCATAAGTGAAAACAAATAAATACTAGCACATTACACAATTAACTTGCTTAAAATTCAAAACTTAATGTCCTCCTGCTTTCACAGTGCATTAACTAAAACCAGTGTTTTGACATTGATTGTAAGTGAAAAGAAGTGTTTAGCAGGCAATTAAATGAGTAACTAGCTTAGTTTTCAAAACTGAAGAACCTCCAACATTCACAGAGCATTAGGTAAAACCATTGTTTTTACATTAATTGCAAGTGAAAACAAGTGCATAGCAGCCAATTAAACAAGGAACTTGCTTAGTTTTCACAAGTGAAGAAATGACTGCCTTCACAGAATGTTATGTATCACCACTGCTTTGACATTGATTGTAAGTGAAAACAAGTGTGTATAGCTGGCTATGAAGTAATGAACACATTTAGTTTTCAAACTATAGACACTCCTATATTCACAAACCATTAAGTAAAACCTGTACTTCTACATTGATGATAAGTAAAAACAAGTGCATAGCAGCCAATTAAAGAAGTAACATGTTTAGTTTTCACAACTGAAGAAACTACTGCATTCCAAGAGTGTTAAGTAAACCATTGTTCTGTTATTGATTGTAACTGTAAGCAAGTATGTAGCACCCCATGAAAAAGTAACTTGCTTACTTTTCACAACTGAAGAAACTTCTGCATACACAGAGCATTATTTAAAACCAGCATTTTGACATTGTAAGAGAAAAAAAGTGTATAGCAGCCAATTTAAAAAGTAACTGAATTAGTTTTCAAAACTGAAGAACCTCCTGCATTCACAGAGAGTTAGGTCAAACCAGTGTTTTGATATTTATTTTAAGTGTAAACAAGTGTGTAGCAGCAAATTTAAAAGTAACTTGCTTAGTTTTCACAAATGAAGAAACTCATGTATTCATAGAGCATTAGGTAAAACCAGTGTTTTGACTTTGATTGTAAGTGAAAACAAGTGCATAGCAGCCTATTAAAGTAGCTTGCTTAGTTTTCACAACTGAAGGACTACTGCATTCACAGAACATTAGGTAAAACAAGCATCTTGACATTGATAGTAAGTGAAAACAAGTACATAGCAGTCTAATAAACAAGTTGCTTGCTTAATTTTTGAAAGCTGAAGAATCTCTTTCATCTACAGAGTGTTGGGTAAAACCAGTGTTTTTACATTGATTGTAAGTGATAACAAGTGCATAGCAGTGAATTAAACAAGTAACTTGCTTAGAATTCAAAACTGAATAACCTACTGCTTTCACAGAGCATAAGGTAAAGTCAGTGTTTTGACATTGATTGTAAGTGAAAACAAGAGTATAGCAGGCAAATAAGCAAGTAACTTGCTATGTTTTCAAAACTGAAGGACCTCCTACATTCACAGAGCGTTAGGTCAAACCAGTGTTATGATATTTATTGTAAGTGAGTACAAGTGCATGGCAGCAAATTAAAGAAGAAACTTGCTTAGTTTTCATAAATGAGGAAACTCTGCATTCAAGAGTGTTAGGTATCAGCACTACTTTGACATTCATTGTAAGTGAAAACACAAGTGTGTAGCACCCATTAAACTTGCTTAGTTTTCCAAACTGAATAACAACAACCATCCCAAGGAACAGAGAGAGTCTTCAACTACAAGGAAGATAGTCCCATCCATCTGCCCCATGGGATCTAATTCCCTCTCAATTAGAAATGGAGTAGGCATCACCATCTCATAATCCTCAGGATCAGGGGAATGAATGATGGATTACAGTAGACTTACTGTCCATCTACTATAGATTTATTGTGATCTTGGCAATGGAAGAGCTGTTATCATTGGTGTGGGTGCAGTGGCCACTGGAGTGAGGAGGGAGAGGGAAAAACAAGTGTAATATAGGGTATTTTTAAGACATCAATATTGTCCTGAATGACACTGTAAAGACAGATATGGGCCATTATATATCATACAATAACTTAAAAATTGTGCAGGAGAGAGTGTAAACTATAATATAAACTATAATCCATTCTCAGTGGCAATGCTCCAATGTTGTCATCAATGGTAACAAATGTTCCTCACTAATGAAGAATGCTGTTAATGTAGGAAAGTGTGGTAGGGGTAAGGAGTGGGGCACAAGGGAATCCCTTATATATTTTTTATAACAGTTATGTAATCTAAAACTTCTTTAAAAGTAAAAAATATTAATTGCTAAATTTAAAAAACTGTATCAGAAATTCCTATCCATTAGACAAATAGAACCCCTTATTGTTTAAAAATTGAAACAATCTGCCACAACCCTCCCTCCCCAATAACACTTTCCTGAAAGAAACCCACAATCCAAGACTGAGGAGATATTCCCCAAACCACCTAAATCACACAAACACTCTCAGAAAAGAGGAGGAACAAAAGTAACAACAACAACAAAAAAAGCAAAAGACACACACACAAACAGAGCATGGTTCAGTTTCTCTCTGATGAGGTGAGGCCAGCCTGCCACAGACCACCATCAAACCCAGGATCTCATAAGATAAGATCATGCCTCCTGATATAAATAGAGAGACAAATATTTGGAGAAAGAGAGAGAACCCAGCCCTCCACTTGCACCCACTAACAGGGCTAAGATGAAACCAACAACAACAAAAAAATGACAATTGCTGGGCTGACTCACCACCAGAAACTAAGTCTGTGCTCCCCACCACCACCACTACCCCGGTGGACATCTGCTCTACCTGACTCACTGCCATAGACTAAGTCCACATTCCCCCCATTACCACCCTGACAACAGCGGACATCTGCTCTACCAGCCAACTCACAGCCAGAGACTAAGTCCATGCTCTCCACCACCACCACCACCCCAGCAGACATCTGGTCTAATGGCCAACTCAGCTCCAGAGACTAAGTCTGCACTTGCTGCACCATTACCACCACCACCATGGTGGACATTTATCCCTCCAGCTGACTCACCTCCAGAGATTAAGTCCACACTACCCCTCCACAACCACCACCACAGTGGACATCTTGTCTATCAGCTGAGTCACTGCCAGAGACAAAGTCCACACTGACCCCCTCCACCACCATGGCAAACAACTGGTCTACCAGCCCCCTTACAGCCAGAGACTAAGTCTGCACTCCACCTGCCCCACCAAAAGCACCACATCAGATATCTGGTCTACCAGCCAACTCACCACCAGAGACTAAGTTTGCAATCCCCCCCCCTCACCACCACCACCACGGTGGACATTTGATCTACCAACTGACTCACTGCTAGAGAATAAGTCCATGCTCCCAACCACCACCATCACCACAGTGGACATAGTGTCAACGACTGACTCACCACCACAGAGGAGGTCTGTGCTCACCCCACCAACACCACAGTGGAGGACATCTGGTCTACAAGCTGACCCAATGCCAGAGACTAAGTCCATTCTCCACCACCCCACAATCACCACCTTGGCAGACATCTGGTGTACATCTGGTCTACTGGCTGACTCACTGTCAGAGAGTAAGTCCACACTCACCACCACCACCCCACCACCACCGTGGTGGTCATCTGGTCTACCAACTGACTCACTGCCAGAGACTATGTTTGCGTTCCCCCCCAACATGAACACCATCACTCAGTGGACAACAGGTCTACTGGCCAACTCACCACCAGAGACTAAGTCTGTGATCCCCTCCACCATCACCATCATGGTGGACATCTGGCCTTCTGACCCACTCACCTCCAGAGACTAATTCTGTGCTCCCCCCACAACCACCACAACCATGATCATGGTGGACATCTGGCCTATTGGCCTTCTCACTGCCAGAGACTAAGTCCATGCTCCCACCCACCACTACCACGGCAGACTTCTGGTCTACCGTCTGACTCACGGCCAGAGTCTAAGTCTGCAGACATCTAGTCCACTGACTGAATCACTGCCAGAGACCAATTTCATGCTCCCCCAAAACCACCACCAACCCCAGGGTGAACATCTAATCTATGAGCCAACTCACCCTCAGAGAGTAAATCTGCACTCACCCCACCAACACCACAGCAGAGGACATCTGGTGTAGAGTCCGAGTCACTGCCAGAGACTAAGTCCACACTCCTCCTCCACCACCACCACCAATGGAAGACATCTGGTCTACCGGCAGACTCACTGCCAGAGACTAAGGTCAAGACCTCAACCACACCACCACTACCACAGAGGACATATTGTCTACTGGCTGACTAATCACAAGAGACTAAGTCTACCCTCCCCCCCACTACCACCACCATGGTGGACATCTTGCTTACCGGCCAACTTGCCACCAGAGACTAAGTCCACACTCCCCCACACTCACCAACACCATGGCAGACATGTGGTCTATGGGATGACTCACTGCCAGAGACTAAGTCTGTGCTCACACCTCCACCACCAGCACTATTGTGGACATCTGGTCTACTGGCCAGCTCTCCACCAGAGACTAAGTCCGCATTCTCACACACCCACCACCACCATGGCAGATATCTGGTCTACCGACCAACTCAGTGCCAGAGACTAAGTCCATGTGCTCCCCACCACCACCACCACTACAGTGAACAACCGGTCTACCAGCTGACCTACTGCCAGAGACTAAGTCCACACTCCCCAGCCCTACCACCACCACACCTTGGCAGACATCTTGTCTACTGACCGAGTCACCACCAGAGAATAAGACCATGCTTGACCACACCAACACCACCACCACAGTGGACATCTCGTCTACCTGCTGACTCCCCAACAGAGACTAAGTCCATTCTCACCAGCCCCACCAATACCACAATCATGGCAGACATGTGGCCTACCAGCCAAATCACTGCCAGAGAATGTGTCCATGCTCCACCACCTCAACACACCCCCACAACCACCACCATGACAACATCTGCTCTAATGGATGCTCACTCCCAGAGACTAAGTCTGTGCTGCCCCCACCAACACCACCACCAAGATGGACAACTGGTGTACCAGCTGACTCACTGTTAGACACTAATTCCATGCTCCCCCACCCCCACCCCCACTATGGTAGACATCTGGTCTACCAGTTGACTCACCACCAGAGATGCATTCCATGCTCCCCCCCCATGGTGGACATCTGGCCTACTGGCTGAAACACCTCCAAAGACTAAGC
>JAQZBX010087664.1:0-12841 GCA_029593785.1 Cabassous unicinctus | reverse complement strand
GATTGAGCCATACCCGCTTCCCCTCATATTTTCTTATCCATTCTGGTAGTCTGTGCCTTTTGATTGGGGAGTATAATCAGTTAACATTCAATGTTATTACTGTAAAAGCAGTTCTTATTTTACCCATTTTGTCCATTAGGTTTTATCTGTCATATTTTATTTTCACCAATTTTATTGAGAGTTTTAGTTACTTTTACTGGTATGATCTTCATTTCTAGACTCTTTTCCAAGCCTCTCTCTCCTGTCTTTTCTTTTCAAACTATAGCACACCCTTTAGTATTTCCTACAAAGCCAGTGTCTTGGTTACAAACTCTCTCAGTTTCTGGTTATCTGTGAATATTCTAAACTCACCCTCATTTTTTAAAGACAATCTTGCTGGATAAAAGATTCTTGGCTGGAAGTTTTTCTCTTGCAGTATCTTAAATATATCATGCCACTCTCTTCTTGTCTCCAGGGTTTCTGAAGAGAAATCGGCATTTAATCTTATTGGGTATCTCTTATATGTTATTCATTGTTTTTGTCTTGCTCCTCTCAGAATTCTCTTTGGCATTTGACATTCTGATTACTATGTGTCAGAGTTGGTCTATTTGGATTTATTTGGATGGGAGTATGTTGTGCTTCTTGGACATGGATATCTATGTCCTTCACTAAAGTTGGGAAATTTTCTACCATTATTACTTCAAATATTCCTTCTGCCTTTTTTCCTTCTCTTCTCCTTCTGGGACACCCATGACATGTATGATTGCATGTTTCTTGCTGTCGGTTAGTTCCCTGAGAACTTGTTCAATTTTTTCCATTCTTTTCTTCATCTGTTCTTTTTTATGTTTGTTTTCAGAGGCCATTTCTTCAAGCTCACCAATCTTTTCTTCTGCCTCCTCAAATCTTCTATTATATGATTCCAGTGTATTTTTCATTTCATTTATTGTGCTTATCATTCCCATAAGATCTGCTATTTTTCTATATATGCTTTCAAATTCTTCTTTGTGCTCATCCAATGTCTTCTTAATATCCTTAATCTCTTTAGCCATCTCATTGAATTTATTAAGGAGATCTGTTTGAACATCTATGATTAGTTGTCTCAACTCCTTTATATCATCTGGAGGCTTATCTTATTCCCTTAACTGGGCCATATCTTCCTATTTCTTAGTATAGACTGTAAATTTTTGTTGGTGTCTTGGCATCAGGCTTACTAGATGAATTTATTCTGGGTGCAGTTTCTCTCTTTAGTTTAGGGCTCTCTTGACCTTTTCCCCTTGTTGGTTGTGTAGTAGGAGCCAAGGATGTAGTTGGTGCTGTAAGCTGCAGAGGCTCAAGCTGCCCTCATTGCCCAAGGGACTGATGAAACTTCTCCCAACTTTCTTCTTTACCAGGGGTAGTGACAGAGCCAAAGCTGTGTGTAATAATCCAAGCTGTGCAGGCCTAGACTGTAGTTGCCCAGAGAGACTGATGAAACTTCACATCCCTTTCTCTGTTGCCTGGGGCAGGGATGGAGCTGAAGGTGTGGGCAGCAATCTATGCCATGTGGGTCCAAAATGACCTCAGTTTCCCTGATAGAATTCCAACTATTCAGTCTGTGCTGCCCAAATGTGCATGCAGTTACCAGGAAAGGCATGTGCAGGGGCCACCAGCTTCCTCCTTGCTAGAGGTGTGGCTGAAGCTTAAGCAAGAGCTGCAGGCCAATCTGAGTGAAAGAAGCAGGTTCCTACCTTCACTGTGATTTTCAGTCAGCTGGGCTTCCCCTCATGCTGGGGGCGGAGTCAAAATGGTGGCTACCGGCCTCTTTCCTACTTAGACAGGTTCAAACTTTAACTGTTCTTAGGGTTATACTTTAGCTAGCCAAATTTACTAATCAGTAGGTGAGTTCAGTGGCCAACCATCTCTTCCCCCCATGTTTTTGGGAATCACAGAATAGCTCCTGAAGTGGCATGCATAGCCAGAGTAGGATGATCACCGTCCTCTGTGGAGTGGCCTGTATCTTCCCAGAGGGGCTGGTGCAGGTCCCCACAGCTTCCTCCCTGCCAGAGATGGGGTTGGGATATAGGCTAGAGCTACAATCTGATCTTGGTGAAAAGAAGCCAAAGTCTACCAGCACTGTGATTTTCAGTCTGCCCCGCTTCCCCTAGTGCCAGGGGCAGAGTTAAAATGGCAGAAAACAGTGGTTACCAGCCTTTTTCTGACTTGGACATGTTCAAACTTTAGCTGTTCTTAAGATTATACTTTAGCCCACCGAGTTTACTAATCTGTAGCTGGAGTTGGTGCCCAACCATCTCTTCTTCCCTTGTTTTGGGGAAATGGAGCTTACAATTTCAGCTGCAGAATCGCTCCCTATGTGGCTAGTGCCACCAGTGGAGTATGGGCACCAGCCTCTGGGGCATGGATTGCTCTAATTATGAATCTTCTCTGAAGATGGTCAGTCTCCTCCTTCCATTCTTTCAAGGATGTTGCAGGATGCTCTTCTGGTCTCCAGGAGTCCCCAGATTGGTGCTTTAGATAGCTCTGGGTAATTACTAACTACCCTGTAGCATGAGATGACTCTAGGAGCTTTTTACTCTGCCACCATGTTGCTGGTTGTCCCCATTTAATTTTTATAACACTTTCTAAACAGTTTTCATTCAACTTATAATATATCAAATAAACTCAACTATTTTTATTGCTTCACTTTTTTTAAAGGTGAAATAACAAATCTTTTGCAATAGTTTGAAATAATAAGATACTTTTTTGGGTTTGACTTTGAGAAAGCAAAGTGTTAAAAATTGTTAGGTTTGATAATTTCTTTCCATACATAATCAAGAACACAATAAAGATATAAAGGACAAGAAGCTAATTTGATAAAAACAGACTTTCTGCTTTGTTTAATGATTATTCAGGTGAAAAATTATTATTATATTTTACTAAAACTGATGAATGATTTAAGGAACTTGAAAGCCTCCTTGTTGCTAAAATGTGGCCTCTTTCTAAGCCAAGCTCAACATATAAATGTTCTAGCTTAACTGGTATGGAGAATTATTTAATATATTAAAGCAGGAAATATTTAATACAAATGAGTTTTTATGGCTATGAGATTTCAAAGTGAGTTGGGAGGTCATTCCAGAGGTTACGATTATGCACATCTCAGCAGGTCTTCAATGACTGCCACAGTAAACAGTGCCTCAAAAATCAGGGCTTCTGAGGGCTGTAGAGATATATAGACAGAATAAGGAGGGCAGACAAGCTCAGAAATTTGGCACTCTGTCATTGGATCTTTCTTTGAAACTTATGCTCCCCAGTGTAACATTTAAACTCATTTATAGTATATATAAATATATATGTGTACATATATATATAGTATATATGTATATATATATGTACACATATATGTGTACATGGCGCTTCTCTCTTTTAATTTAACCTATAGTATTATACTTGTTAAATATATGTCCAAGAGACTTTATACTTTTGTCAGTTCATTGGCCAATTGAGCCCTGAATTTCAGCAGAGTTGCAACACCTACCCTCCAGTTGATTGGAATCACCCAGGAAAACTAACAAAGAGATAATGATGGACAATGACCATCTCAAGGAACAGAGAATGTCTGCACCTGTAAGCAAGATAGTTCTATCCATCTGCCCCTATGAGATCTAAGTACCCTCTCAATTAGAAACACAGTCGGCATCACCATCCCAAAATACTTAATATTGGGGAATGAACAATGGACTAAAGTAGACTTATTGTTATTCTACTATAAACTTATTATTTTTCTAGCAATAGAAGAATTTTTATCATTGAGATAAAGGCAGTGGCCACCAGAGGTTCTGAGGGGAGGAAGAGGGATTAACAGGTATAATATGGGAGCATTTTTGGGACATTGGATTTGTCCTGCATGACATTACAATGTTGGATATAGGCCATTGTATATTTTGTCATAACCTACAGAACTAGGTGGAAGAGAGTGTAAACTACAATGTAAACTTTAATCCACACTTAGTGGCAATTCTCCAAAATGTGTTTATCAATTTCAACAAATGTAACCCAATAATGAAGAATGTTGTTAATATGGAAAAATGTGGGAGGGGGAAGGGGTGGGGCATTTGGGAATCCCCTATATTTTTTATGTAACATTTACATAATGTAAAGCTCCCATAAAAATAAAAAAATTAAAAAAAAACAGAGACACAAATTTTAGTTTTGTATTAATATACTATTTTATATTAAGGCTTTTAAAACTTTATAGGTAGTCTTATTAAATCTTAGCCAACTTTGACCACAAAAATTCCTTTTCTGTGAACTTTTGTACTTCTGTATCCATTTGGGTTTTGTCCCACATTTTTTTCTCTTTTTTCAATAACTAGTTTTTTTTTCTTAGAACAAAATTACATAAGGCTGTTAAAACATTTAAATTGGGGAATTACAGGACAAACTATGATTCTTAATTTCCTGGCCTGGTAGATAAGAGTTTTAAGCTAAATTTTCATTCCATGTCTTGTCACACTCAGCCCTTACCCCATAGCTCTTACAAAGAGAAGGAGGCCCTGAGGTGTTGGGTAGGTTAAATATCTTAGGATTAACTTTTTCCTTTTCCAATAGACTTTTTATATTGAGATTTTTATATGACCTGTCTATCCTGCTTAGCTTCTCTAATTTTGGCTCCAGGAATATTTATTAATATATAAGTGCTTACTTTGTTTTAGCAATTTGAATAGAACTTTTTTAGGGATTTTCATTGGTTAATTTGATATTACAATCCAGAGGTGTGAAAATATACACAGAGAAAATAGGAAGACACAAATGGAAATTTAGATACAGAAACGTACAACTCACTAATGGTAATTATAATTTTCATTCTCTCACAAGATAAGTTTAATTGTAAAATAATATTTCACTTAAAAGATTTATTTGAAGGCTATTTCTGATTATATTAACCTGCACTGTGATTATGCAGTTTTGCACAAGAATTTCATATTTTTAAATTATTGACTGTATTAGTCAGGTTTCTCTCAGGAAACAGAGTCAACAGGAGACATCTGTCAGTAATATGAGATTTTATAAGAGTCTCTCACATGACTGAGGGGATGCACAAGTCCAGATTCTGCAGGCAGGCTGCAAACCAAGGGCGCCGATGAAAGTCCAATGAAAAGTCCTTGATGAGTTTCTGGGAAAAGTTGGCTGTCCAAAGACGAGCTGGGAAATTTTCTCTGAATGTTGAAATCACTTCCCCTTTTAAGGCATTCAACTGATTGGATAAAAGCATCACCCATTGCTGATGCAATCTCCCTGATTGATGCAGATGTAATCAGCCATCCACGCAGTAAACTCACTGGTGACTGAAGTCCATAAATGCTCTTGTATTACAATTAGTGCTTGCTTGACCAAACACCTGGACACAATTACATGGCTGAGTTGACACATTAGCCTAACCATCACAGTCCACCCCTTGTCAACTTGGCAACCATGCACATTATCTTAAATCATACCTAGTCTCTAAGTAAAATCAATAACAGACAAGCATACATATATATTTCCGCCTAACAATGTTCAACTCACCTGCATACAACCAGAAATGCATTAATTCCTTATGGAATACGGTGCAAGTCCTTGGGTAATATTCACTCTTAAACTTGACATCCTTAAATACTATGACATGAAATGAATAAAACTATTCATATGATAGAGGAAAAGGTTGGGAAAGAAAACAAAGAAATTCATTTTGTGTCCATATACAATCATACTCATAATGAAACAAGGAAGAAAGGTTCATGGCTATTACAGTCCTCATTTCTGTAACTGGTCATGTGGTTGAAGTTGATATTTATCACCACCTTCTTCCACTACCCATTCCATATTCCCATTACCCTCAGCAAGTATTTCAGCTGCCCGTGGTTCTTTGCCTGGTGGAGTGACCCAAACTTTCATTCCTGAAGATTCTGGGCCATTGTTAGTCCTTCTTGGATTGGTTTGTTGCAATTTTCCATTGACTTTAAACACAGGGCATGGCAGTACTAGGAGATACCCTAGAGGATCTCTTGTATTCCAGGCAAATTTTTCTTACCCCCATTATGTAGATGTAGTCCTATTTCCCCTTGATAATCATGATCAATCACCCCAGCCAGTACAGTAATTCCCTTCTTTGCCTGTTGATTCACAGGTAAGAGGAACTCAAAGTGGCCAGGTGGCAGACTTAACTTCCAGTTCAATGAAATCATTGTTGTGTTCCCTGGTGGCAGCACTCTTCCTTTTGGGACTAAAGCTTGTAGAACAGTAGAGCTTAAGGCTACAGGGACAGGAAGCAAAATTTCCCTAGTGGGTCACTAGGGCTACTAGTGAGTGGTGCCACTCCCATTTCCACCCCTTGATTCCTGGACCCATGAATCCTGGTTATGAGAGAAACAACACCATAGAGTGGATGCTGATTTAGAACACAGCCAGCCTCCTGGAGAACATTGCCCCAGTCCTGCAAGGTATTGCCACCTATTTGGCACTGTAATTGAATCTTCAAAAGGCCATTCCACTGTTCTATAAATCCATCTGCTTCAGGGTGATGGGAACATGGTGAGACCAGTGAATTCCATGGGCATGTGCCCATTCCCACACATCATTTGCTGTAAAATGGGTTCCATGATCAGAAGCAATGCTGCGTGGAATGTCATGGCAGTAGATAAGACATTCAGTAAGTCCATGGATGGTAGCTTTGGAAGAAGCATTGCATGCAGGAGATGCAAACCCATATCCGAATTATGTGTCTGTTCCAGTTAAAACAAATCACTGCCCCTTCCATGGTGGAAGTGGTCCAATGTAGTCAACCTGCCACCAGGTGGCAGGCTGGTCACCTTGAGGAATGGTGCTATATCCGGGGCTTTGTGTGGGTTTCTGTTGCTGGCAGATTTGGCATTTAGCAGTGGCTGTAGCCACATCAGCCTCGGTGAGAGGAAGTCCATGTTGCTGAGCCCATATATAACCTCCATCCGTACCTCCATGGCCACTTTGTTCATGAGCCCATTGGGCAATGACAGGAGTGGCTGAGGAAAGAGGTTGAGCATTAGCCACAGAGCAGGTCATCTTATCCATGTGATTATTGAAATCTTCCTCTGCTGAAGTCACTCTCTGGTGAGTATTCACACGGGACACAAATATGTTCATGTTTTTTGCCCACTCAGAAAGGTCTATCCACATACCGCTTCCCCAGACCTCCTTGTAACCAATTTTCCAATCGTATTCCTTCCAAGTCCCTGATCATCCAGCCAAACCATTGGCAACATCCCATAAACCAGTGTACAAATGCACCTCTGGCCATTTCTTCTTCCAAGTAAAATGAAAAACTAGGTGCACTGCTCGAAGTTCTGCCCACTGGGAGGTTTGCCCTCACCACTATCCTTCAAGGATGTCCCAAAAAACAGCTGTCCACTTTCGGGTGGTACCTGCATATCATGCAGAACCATCTGTAAACCAGGCCTGAGTTTTCTCATCCTCAGTCAACTGATTGTAAGGTACTCCCCAAAAGGCCAAAGCTGTGGACTGGAAAAGAAAATGTAACATAGCAGGGTTGGTGACCATGGGCATTTGGGCTACTTCTTCATGTAACTTACTTGTGACTTCAGAACCTGCTCGAGCCCTATCTCATATATACCACTTCCATTTTATTAAGGAGTGCTGCTGTGCATGCCCAACTTTATGGTTTGGTTGATCAGACAATAACCAGCTCATGATAGGCAACCCAGGTTTTATGGTAATTTGATGGCACATGGTTAAGTGTTCAGTCTCTACTAAGGCCCAGTAGCAAACCAAAAGCTGCTTCTCAAAAGGGGAGTGGTTATCTGCAGAGGATCGCAGGGTTTTGCTCCAAAATCCTAAGAGTCTGCATTGTGAATCTCCTATAAGGGACTGCTGAAGACTCCAGACAGCATCTCTATTTGCCACTGAAACTTCCAGCACCATTGGATCTGCTGGATCATATGGTCCAAGTGGTAGTGCAGTTTGCACAGCAGGCTGGACCTGTCACAGGGCCTCCTCTTGTTCCAGTCCCCAATCAAAACTAGCAGCTTTTCTGGTCACTAGGTAAATGGACCAGAGTAGCACACCCAAATGAGGAATGTGTTGTCTCCAAAATCTGAAGAGGCCAACTAAGCATTGTGCCTCTTTTTTGGTCATAGAAGTGGCCAGATGCAACAGCTTATCCTTTACTTTAGAAGGGATATCTCAAAAGGCCCCACACCACTGGACAGCTAGAAATTTCACTGAGGTAGAAGGACCCTGTATTTTTGTTGGATTTGTCTCCCATCCTCTCTCATGCAAATGCCTTACCAATAAGTCTAGAGTCTTGGCTACTTCTTGCTCAGTAGGTCCTTTCAATATGATATCATCAATACAAGGGACCAGTGTGATGTCTCGTGGGAGGGAGAGCTGATCAAGGTCCCTGCGGACAATATTATGACACAGGGCTGGAGAGCTGATATACTCCTGAGGCAGGACAGTGAAAGTATACTGCTGGCCTTGCCAGATGAAACCAAACTGTTTTTGGTGGTCCTAATTAATGGCAATTGAGAAAAAAGCATTTGCCAGATCAACAGCTGCATACCAGGTACGAGGAGAAGTGTTGATTTGCTCAAGCAATGATACAATATCTGGGACACCAGCTGCAATTGGAGTCACCACCTGGTTAAGTTTAAGATAATCTACTGTCATCCTCCAAGATTCAGCTGTTTTCTGCACAGGCCAAATAGGAGAGTTGAATGGGGAAGTGATGGAAAACACCACACCTGCATCCTTCAAATCCTTGATGGTGGCACTAATTTCTGCAATCCCTCCAGGAATCCAGTATTGCCTTTGATTTACTATTTTGCTAGGTAGGGGCAGTTCTAGTGTCTTCCACTTGGCTTTTCCAACCATAATAGCCCTCACTCCCCAAGTCAGGGATCCAATGTGGGGATTCTGCCAGTTACTGAGTATGTCTATTCCAATTATACATTCTGGAACTGGGGAAATAATCACAGAATGGGTCCAGGGACCCACTGTATCCACTATGAGATGGACCTGAGCTAAAACTCCATCAATCACCTGACCTCCATAAGCCCCTACCCTGACTGGTGGACCACAGTGACGTTTTGGGTCACCTGGAATTAATGTCACTTCTGAGCCAGTGTCTAATAATCCCTGAAATGTCTGATCATTTCCTTTTCCCAAATGCACAATCTGGCAAAAGTCCATAGGTCTCCCTGGGGAAAGATGGGAGAAAGATTAACAGTATAAATTTTTGGCAGTTTAACAGGATACTTCCCCAAGGGGACCAGGCCTTCTATTCATTCAAGGGGCTCTGGGTCTGTAAACTGTCTCAAGTCTGGGAATTGATTAATGGACCATGATTCTTGGTGTCCGTAATTTGAGTTAGGGTTTTGTTCACTTGACCTAGAACTCTTCTGTTTGTATGGAACCAGAAGAAATCTAGTAGACTGCCTATGTATTTCACTTCTAGGTACCCCATGATCTATTAGCCAATGCCATAACTCCATGTGATTCAGACTATTCTGAGTGCTGCTTTGAATCTGGCTTTCATTGTGGTAGCCATGCCCACCTTGCCTTTGGTCATTAACTGTTGATACTTGAATTTTACCAGACCGAGATCTGATCATCCCCATAATGTTTAAGGATTCCAATTCCATTACAGCCCTCCCTACAGTAATATCTGGACTACAGAGAAGAGCAACCACAGATCTCTTCAGAGAAGATGGGGTTAGTCTTACATATTTATTCTTCACACTCTTGGTTATAGTTGTGTCCTCTGGACATTCCAGAGGACAGGTCTCAAATGGTAAATCCATTCTAGCATTCCAATCTCTCTAAGGCTTTGAGTCCCCTCATCTACTGTATACCAGCGCAAATTGGGCATCTCAGCCTCAGACATGCTAGGATATCTTTTGGTCTATGTTTCGGTCAGCCACCCAAACAAACTGTTAGAGCCCTTTCTAACCCCTCGAGCTACAGCATTGAATCTAGAATTTCTGCTTAGTGGGACCCTATAAAAAAATTCAGCCTTATCCAACTTTATATTCCTTCCACCATTATCCCATACCCAAGTATCCATTCCCACATATATTCCCCTGATTTCTCTATATAACTTGGAAAAGTCATGCAGTTCTTTCAGAGTATAGCATACTTCTTCATGGGTCACTCTTTGTATTTCACCTTTGGGGGCTTGTTGTGATTTCAGTCTAGTAATAGGTCTCAAGGACAAGAGGGGTGGTGGATGTGGGTAAGGAGAAAGATTAGAGATGTCGTGCAAGCTACTGACCTCAGGGCATTCTTTTGCGTTTTCTTCTGGTGAGACAGGATTAATCTCTTCCGGAAGGGGTTGGAAGACAGATTCCTCAGCAGAATGGAAGTTGGACAGTGCATGCTGGAGTTTGACTGGTACCTGCCTCATGTCTGGGAGGAGGTCCAAACTCTCTGGGGCAGGCTGGAGGCTTGGTAGTATGTGCTGGAGTTTGGTACCTGCCTTGTGGCTTGGAGGAGGTCTAGACTCCCTGGAGTAGGCCAGAGGCTGGGCAGTGCAGGTTTCAGTTTGGCTGTACCCACCTCAGGGCTGGAGGGAGGTCTGGACTCCCTGAGGCAGGCTGGAGGCTAGATGATACAAGGTTGACAAGGTGTGGTCTCCACAGGGCAGGCCACTGCAGGTTTATCTGGTAAAGTCTCAGCAGAATTTAGGGTTCCAATGTTCCCACCAATATTATCATCATCCCATATGTCTCCATCCCAATCTTTAGGGTTCCACTCTTTTCCAATCAATGCCTTAACTTTAATTGCAGAAACCCTGCAGGGTTGAGATTTTAGTTTCCTCTGTAATTCTGCTACTTGTACAATATGAGTCTGGGTTTGATTCTCAGATATCTCAAGTCTGCGGCTACAGGAGACAAGATTTTCTTTCAGGGCACATATAGCAACTTTCACATCAGTCATGGGGCATTTAAATTTCAAATTTGAAGACTTTAGCTCATCTCTTTCTTTTGTAACTGTATCCAGAGCATCTAGGAGGAGCCAGCCAACATCATTATACCTTTTTGATTCCACAATATACAGTTAAGGTGTTGAAAACACTCTCACCCAGATCCTTGCTTCTTATAAGCATGGAAGTAGGGGAATCCAGTGATGCTATTTTGTGTATCACTATTGCCAGCTCATGCCTTGGACTCTTAGCAACCTTTTCATTATTGGAAAGGGAGTCATTAGAACCCTTGAGTCCAATTGGAGTGGAGAGCGAATTGCAAAACTCCCAGAACCACCTCAGATATCCCATGTTTAAGATTCTGTTCCTCAAGAACCACTCCCAGTACCAATCTATATTAGTCAGGGTTCTCTCGGGAAACAGAATCAACAGGAGATATCTGTCAATAATATGAGATTTTATAAGAGTCTCTCACATGACCATGGGGATACACAAGTCCAGGTTTTGAAGGCAGGTTGCAAACCAGGGGCTCTGATGAAAGTCCAATGAAAGGTCCTTGATGAGTTTCTGGGAGAAGCTGGCTGTCCAAAGATGAGCTGGGAAATTCTCTCTGAATGTTGAAATCATTTCCCCTTTTAAGGCATTCAACTGATTGGATAAAAGCATCACCCATTGCTGATGCAATCTTCCTGATTGATGCAGATGTAATCAGCCATCTACACAGTAAACTCACTGGAGACTGAAGTCCATAAGTGCTCTTGTCTTACAATTAGCCCAGTGCTTGCTTGACCAAATACCTGGACACAATTACCTGGCCGAGTTGACACATTAGCCTAGCCATCACATTGACTTATAATCAAATTGTTCCCAATGCTTTAAAACGCAATTTACAACTTTTGTTTTTCACTTTAAAGCTTTTCTTTTTCCCGTTTTAACTTTGACAAACCTCAGATGAGCAACCCAAATTGCAATATATACACACAGAGGTCATTGAAGTCATAAGGTCATTGAAGTCCATGACCTGCTGCTTGTAGAATACTCTATGCTCAAAGTAGGAGGCCCCCCCATCCACCAGTCCTTGGAGATAACAGAACTCTGGTGGTCAATGGACTGGAAGAGTGGACTTCAAACTCTGAAGGCTAAAGGATTTTACCAGGCAGCTATTTCCTCAAAGCTTGTGGGGTCCCTCTAGGCTCTTGCTTGGAGTAGGTAAATTGGAGTCCACACCATGAGAAAGTAGATAAATTGGAGTCTTACATTGTGAGAAAGAATAGGGCTATTAACACCAGTTGAGGATTGGAGACAGGGGTGCCTAAATTTGCCTTTCCCCAAGCCATGGGGAATAGAAGTTTTCATGGATTTAAAAAGGGAAGAATAGTTACCATTACAAAGGTGAAGCCAGCAGAATTACTCATAAAGAAGGGCAAACACAGTTCAAAATTACCATCACAATAGCAAGCATAAAGGAAGTTGAGGTTTGACTTGAAGTAAGCATAAGCAAAGGTAAGTTTAACTTAGAATTACTGTCACAGTAGTAGGTCTAGGCCAAATCCACCAAGTTATAACAATTTCAGATATTATCTTTTGGCTGTTTTAAAATATAAATCTTCTCTATTATGATCGTGTCTTAACTCTTAGTTGCAATTTCTAGTAAATTTTCACTTAAATTGAGAGGGATTATGGGAAGGTATCAGATTAGGCACATAAGGCTTAGCTCTCTCACACAAAAATAGAGAAAGAGCCAAAAGCTACCTGAGGGATCTGCTTTGGGGGTCATGAGACCAGGACATTGCTTCACAATGCCTAGGAGGGTGAAGGACAAAGAGATGAAGCTGAACAACAGACTGTGAGTTACTAAACATCCCAGCTGGCAAGAAGGACTCCCATTGCGCACCTTTGATATTTTCAGCAGTAGTAAAACACCTAGGTCAT
>JAQZBX010087663.1:0-12838 GCA_029593785.1 Cabassous unicinctus | reverse complement strand
TGTGTTCTTGGCTTAGAGTCCATTTTCTATTCTGCAGCCAGATTATCTTGAGCCTAAAATTTCTGTTCTTTGAACCCAATTTAATTGATTATTAGTGCTGTGATATGCAGCCATTGCTGTGACATACGTGCATGGATATTTATATGATCAACCGATTGCTGGTGTCCAAAATGGGGTCATTTGCACAAGCCGTTTTGTGATTCTAATGACCACATATGTTGTCATCTTTCATTAACTGAAAAACCACATCAGCTCTTAAAACCTGAGAACTTTTTCCAGCCAAGAGAGATATGTCAGAAGTCAGAGAGATTTGAGGCATGAGAATGACTTCAAACATTGTTACTGATTTGGAGATGCAGAAGGCAAGGACATGAAGAATGCAAGTGAGCTTTGGGAGATAAGTCTTCTGACTGGCAGTCAACAATGAAACTAGGACCTCAGCTCTATACTCACAAGGAACTGAACTCGGCCAACAACTTAAATGAGCTTGGTAGTAGATTCTCCTCCAAAAACTCCATATAAGTATCCAGGTAGGTTAACAACTTGATTTTCACCTTTTGAAAATGTAAGCAGAGAACAGCTCAGCTCACCTAAAACATTGCACTCCCTACATTACCTTCCATACACTCACCATTCAATCTTTTAATTGTACTGTAAGGGTATGATCATGGAATGGGAAAGATTAGTGGTATGAATTTAAAGTCATTTTTGTAAATGAATGGAGTTCTCTATTTTAACCAGGAGAGGAAGGTAACTGTCCTCAGTTGCAGACATCATGTTAAACTGGCATGTGGGATAATTAGAATTTTTTGTTTATAGCACATGGTTCTTGCAGTAATACCAAGATGGGGGGGCGCAGAGGAAGTCTTAACTGATATCCTAATATGTATTCATATGCACATATTCAAGAAATGCAGCTGAGTGTGGTAGGGTTTAATTTTTATTATGTTTTATCTTTCTTAGGAAGTACCGGGGATTCAACCCAGGACCTTGTACATGTGAAGCAGGCTCTCAGCGACTGAGCTACATCCGCTCCCCAGTGAGATTTGGTTTATTCTTTTGTTTGTTTGTTTATTTTTAGTAGGTACTGAGGATGAAACCTGGAACATTGTACATGCGAAGAAGGCGCTCAACCACTTGAGCTGCATCTGCTTCCTGCAGGATTTTATTTTATTATTATTATTTTTTTTATGTACATCACCAAATTTATTCCTCTAAATAATACCATGGACAAAATCAATAGAAGTGTCAAACTGGTAAAATATATTAACACATATGATAGACAAAGGCATATTTTTTAAAAATATAAATAGAATTCACAAATTATCCTTAAAAATTATAACATAAGTGAATAATGGGCAAAAGAAACAATTTTGCAAGAGACCCTTTTCTTTACAAAATAATTATATGCATGTGAAAATATACTGGTTCATTCATAAACACATTGTAATAAAAATCCCAGTTAGGTTACTTTATGTCTATTATATGAGTAAAATGATCTTTTGATGAATGATTTTTTAAATATATATTTTAAAAGATGCTTAGATTACATAAATGTTACACAAAAATTACAGGGATTCCCATGTTTCCCACCTCCCACACCTCCCATAACATCCCACATAAACATCTTTCATTAGTGTGGCTCATCACCTGCAATAAATATACACATCGTGGGGCTTTGCCATTAAGCATGGACCATAGTTCACATTGTAGACCACACTCTTGCCCACACAGATCTGCATGTTATATGCTGATGTAAAATGGCCTATATCTGTCGTTGTAATGTCACTCAGGATAATTCCCAAGTCCTGAAAAAGCACCTGTATTACAACTGTTTTTCCCTTCCCTGCCCCAAAATTGTCCAGTGGTCACTGGCTCAACCTCACTGTTGTAATTTCTTCCATTGCTTGAATCACAATATGTCTACAACAGAATACCATTAAGTCCACTCTAGTCCAGAGCTCTTCCCCCAATCCTGAGGAGTTTGGGGTGGTGATGTCCACTCCACCTCCAAGTGAGAGGGGGCTTATATCCCATGGATACAGTGGATGGGATTATCCTGCCTGCAGGTGCAGGCTTTCTAATTTCCCTGGGATGGCCGTTGTCCATCATTGTCTCCTCACCAGGTGACTTGGGTGAGGCCATTGAGCTGTAGGGTAGGAGTTGCAGCTCCACTGAGATTCCAGGCAGAGCTTGTACATGGGCAGGCCAGAGGCTCCAGTCTCTGGAAGGACACCTACAAACTCCAGCATCACATATAGGTTTGAATAGAAGGGACTGATGGACCATGTGCAGGGACGACTTATTTGAGTCCAACTCTGTCACTCTCAGGAGCACAGATTCCAATGTAGAGCCCACTGTTAAGTCATCAATCTCTGGATCTATTCTCCCTTATATAGGACCTGGGTGTCTCCAGAGCCCTCAGGAGCCCCTCTGTGTGGGGATGATATCCACTTTGGTGTTCTATGAGATCCTACTGAGGTGTGCATAAGGGTTACCTCTGGGATGACCTCCCAACTCTCTTTGAAGTCTCTTAGCCACATGAACTCATTTGTCTTTACATTTTCCCCCTTTTATTCAAGGTCTTTTTTCAGTCATATTGCCAGTTGGCACTTGGTATTAATCCCTCGTTTCCAGGGAGGCTCATCCCCAGGAATCATGTCCCACACTGAGGGGAAGGTAAAGCATTCATAGGCTGAGTTTGGCTTAGATAGGGACCACATTTGAGCAACAAGGAGGCTCTCAGGTGGCAACGCTTAGGCACCAGGATTTTGTTTTTAAGCCAATCTCCTAGCCACTTCTTTTACTCACATTCATTTTATTCATGCCACATTAATATTTTCATGAGAAAGGAAGATAAAGCAATTATTTGAATTAGCAATGCTTATGTTTGTGTTCTATAGAAAACTTTAAAAGTGAAGGGCAACCTTTTTTTGCATGATAAAAACATTTCTACTCTTCAGAAAAGAGAAGACATTATTCACATATGAGATGAGTTCTGAGGAGTAAGCTGGATTATTATCTCACCTCTCTTCCTTTTCATCTTCTTAAACTCCATTCTTTTATTCACCTTTCCTACAATTAATTACACATCTGTGGTTAAAAAGAATGTTGGTAGAAAAAGCAGTAGAGAAAAGTTGCAAATGGGCAAGAGATGGAGGGAAGGAAGTAGAAACAGACAATCTTCAAGATGATATTTAAGAGTGTGTATCCAGTAATATATTCTGAATCAAAAATTGTGTTATGTTATTGTTATCATTTTAAATATTTCATTTGACTGCCTTTTATATTAGCAATTCTATTATTGAGGTCTTAACAAGAAAGCAGAGAGAGAAGGGTACACATTCATTGAGGGATTAAAATGAAGCAAGAGAAGGCTTTTGCTTTTCCAGTGACTTAAATGAAAAGTTTGACTTAATGACAGACATCAGTCTATATCATTGCATTACAATACTGCAGCCTGCATATTCTTGGTTATTACCTACTTGGAAAACTGAAGTGTGTTCAGGAGATCTGGATTAATAAGGGTAGATTTGGTGGCCAGAATCCCACAAGCCTTACACTTCTCAGCTTTCTTACAATACTTCATCTTGTTTCTGTTCCCTTACTTAGTATTTTCCTCTTTTTTTGTGTTTAATCTCTCTATTGATTGGTAGAGATGGATTTAAGGGCTCCATGTTGCTATAGAAAAGCATATTCCAGTTCACGAGGAGCATGATACAAACCCCAAACACTTACTTCAGGAGTACGGGGGGTGGGGCAAGCATTATAGTAAGGGGATTCTGACATGTTCAACTCTTAACTAAACAGTCCCAAAGATCTATCTTCAAAAATATAAGAAAATTGCCTCCTTTGGAGTATGAGGTGCTAAGTTTTCATATACAAGCTAGCTGTAGGATGAAGACCCTTAATAAAGCATGTCAATTCTACAAATTTGAGCATTTATCATTTTTTTGAAAAGTTTATACCTGAGAGGAGATTGAGAGATTTTCTTGAGAGAGCTTCAGAGCTTGAACTTCAAAATTATCTAAATTTTTTGGGCTGTAAGAATTAGTCCTCTATCCTTTCTTCAAATAAATAGCATCCCCATGACTAGAGAACACACAGTGAGTTCACCTGAATCAGGAACCTCACAAGATACCCAAAATCAAATGACAGCACTTCTAATTACCTCTAGACCAACACACATGGTCAAATCTCAGCTTAACACAATTAAGGCTCCTAATATGAGAAGTAATTGCCTACAATCTGAATGCCATTATAAGGCTCCACTAATATGAACTGTGTGAACTGGTAGAACACTTTTGAAGGATGGATCTAAATGTGTTAGAATTGTGTGATGGGCAGAATTTAATTCTAGAAACAGTAGGGTATATTCAATAAAAACTTTGTATTCAATATTCTAGTAACAATATAGACAGCCATCCTTTTGGAACACGGAAAGGATAACAGTTGTTACAAATGACACGAAGATGTGTAAAACTCCTTGGAGAAAGTAAAGTTTGAAAAACGTGTAATTTGCCAGAGGAACTGTGTACTGGAGGAAGGGGATTACTCAGACATTTTAATGGTTACTGGATATAACTTCTCACCTGTCACTGATACAAGAGGAATCAAAATACCATCATAATCCTCCAGATAGAGGGTAGGCTCATGAAGACCAAATTGTAAATTAAGTTTTAGCTCCACACTGCTTCAGAGGAGGTTTCATTTGTCTGTTTATCTCCTATGATTATTTCCCCATTATTAATTGATTATTTGGAACAGATATACTTAGTACCTGGAAGAATCTATCTGTTGTGTCTACTGAAAAAAACCTTATATCACAGACAAGAAAAAAATATGAAGAAAAATGGTACTTTATAAGGACTTCCAGAGATAATTGCAATGATATATTTAAATGATTCAAGGTCCCTGTAATATCTCCATTGAATTAATTGGTCTAGCCTATGTAACAAGTAGATCAATTGTAACATATAACTATAGACTACTATAAATATCACACAGGTGGTTGCTCAAATCAAAACTGTAGTGCCAAGAATATTAACTTTATTACAATATCCTACCCTCTAGCACTTAATTTGTAGCTCTGAACTTGTGAGTGAATTTTTCTCCAATCCCATGAAAAGGCAAAACCAAATAAATTTGCTTTTACATAGCAAATGACAATACCATTTTGTCCTGGTACCATGTTTTCTCCTGTCATTTTTTTCATCATAGAATTTCAGATATATTTCAAAATATCAGAATGGTTCACTATTTGATGCCATCATGCAAAATTGACTGATATGCAAGAAATGAAAATATTCTATATATCACAGTGTAATTATTTAAAATAGCCACAATATCTTTGCAACTTCCCCCATTAACAGGTGCGGTCTATGCCCCCATTCTTTTATCTGGGGTAACTTTGTTACATCTTTTGATGAGCAGAAAGTGGTAAACTGATGTGTATAACATCTGAGGGTTGTCCCTGAGGAGTCTTGCAGCTTTAGCTTTTGTGAAACAACCCCTGCAGTGGTACAACCATGTTGTGTTAGAATGAAAGGCCATATGAAAGAAAATCGAGGTACTTAAGCCATTTATGAGTGCAGGCATCTGGTACCACACAACACATATGAACTGTCAGTGTTTCCAGGTGAGTCCAGCAGAAGGATCACCCAGCTGAATTCCACCCAAATTGCATCATCATAAATTTTTTTTTTTTTTTTTGCTGAAAGATAAGGTTTGATTCTGCGATTTTAAAAACTTATTTTTAGAATAAATTTTGTGATTTTATGCCACTAATTGTTAGTTTAAATTTTGTTTGCCAGTACACAACAATAGATAATTTATATATGACTAAATTACCTACATGCCAGAGTAGAAGATAAAGACCATGAATAAATTTCAGTAGTCTGCCACATGATTGAAGTTCTTAGAATTCATGTAATCTAAGGTATGCAGATATTCCCTTAATTAAAAAAAAATAGAATAGCTATGGCCTGACCCTTCCTACATCTAGGAAATATCACAGTATTTTATGGGTCTTTGATTTTCTGGAAAAAAACATCTCTGGAAACAATAACTCTCTGGAAGTGCTATTCTTAATCAATGAATGAAAAGCTTGATCATTATCAGTGAGATCCATTGACATGGGTAAAATAAGAAAGAGCCCAGATACCTTTGGGTGAAGTTCAGGTTTGCCTGAACAATTAAGCAAATGAGAGTTCACATTTGAGTTTCAGGGAGATACAGCCTGGATGATTGAAGAATAAGTTGATGAGTATCAATTATGGCCTTAAGACCGCCTGTAACAGTAAGGAATGAGGCTTGATTTTGTAACACACTTTATGTCTTTTTAGGACACTAGAAGTAGCACCACCTTGAAAAATTTGACATGTATTTCTCCTTGCCTCTCCCCTTAAGGAAAGATCAGGGTATCTCACTTTCCAGCAAGACCCTATATCAAATAAATGTATTTTTATTTTCCACATGTGCTTATGGCAAGAGACTGTCTTTATCCAACCTTGTGGAGATTATTCTCATCTGATAACACTCCCTTGCTCATATTCCTATCTGTTGTATATAAGATATGAAAATAAATATTCATTTATAAAAAGGATCTAGTGTTTTTTTTAAAACATATTTGTAAACATTTCCTAGATATTTAAAGTACATTTTACATTGTGGGAAAACAGAATGCAAACTGTTTCCAGTGTGGGTATATTGAACTATGCAAAGAACAAATAATAAAGGAAAGTAGAAAAAGACTTAATATGCATTTCTTTTATGCCATATGCCATCTAACACTTCACAGGTGTTAGTTAACATAATCTTATAACATCTTTATAGGAATAATATTACCATATATTCATAGATGTTTCAGAAATGGAGACTAACAAAACAGAAGCAAATTGGTGAGACCCAGGTATAAAAATGGAGAGTCAGTATTTGACAAATATTCCCCTGACCCCAAAGTCCATTATTGTTATGATACATCATATATAATCCCAATGTCATAGGTCTAAGTTAGACAATTAGACATGGGGCAATTTTGGGAGATTTTATCCTAAGAAGTCTTCCAGGTAAATATTGTGAGATGTGAGTGACATGATCTATGATGTGCTTTCAGGAAATATTTCTTGTATTCATGAAATACAATTGCTGGATTTTTAGTGTGCAGGTTGTAGTAAAAATAAAAGAAATTTCGGTCTTAATTCATATAATGTTAGAGGACATTTAGTTCTTTCAAAACCATCTCTAATAATTACCCTGCAGACATAAAATAGAAAGCACAATGAATATCACCTTATTTGCTATAATTCTGAATGTGCCATTTGAAACCATACTTTTGCTAGGAAATTTTCAATTCCATATTTCTCAGGGTATAATTGAGAGGGTTCAGTATGGGTGCAATCACTGTGTAAAACAGAGGAATTTTCTTCTCATGTATTTCACTCTCAGCAGATATAACAGAGGTAAAGCTCAAAAATCAAACCTACAACCATCATGTGAGAGTTACAGGTTGAGTTTTGCGTCGCCCTGCAGAGGTTGTGTCCTAAGATGGTAGACTATGAGTATGTAAGAAGTCAAAAGAACAAGAAAAACTACAATCACCACCATTCCTGGACTGACAATTGATAAAATATTAAAGACTTATATATCTTTACAGGCAAGTTTTAAAAGTGGCTTCACATCACATATGTAGTGATTTATCTGATTAGGGCCACAGAAAGGTAAATTGAGGACCATGAGCAGTAAAGCAATAGAGTGCCAAAAACCCATGCCCCAGGCCACGACCATCAGCGTATTACACCTCTGCCGGTTCATGATGACCCTGTAGTGCAGGGGCTTGACAATGGCAACATAGTGGTCAAAAGCCCTGGACACAATATTGATATTTCCACACCAGCCAGCATGTGGGCAGTGAAAAACTGGGCCATACAATTGTTATAAAAAATAATTTTTCTCTCTGAAGCTAAGTCTCTGATTAGCCGAGGAACCACAGTGGAGGTATAGAAAAGGTCAGTAATGGATAGGTGACAGAGAAAATAGTACATTGGCTTTTCAATCAAATGGCTGCAGCTGATTGTGAGGAAGATGATAGCAGAGCAGGAACCAGAAACAGAAAAGCAGCTCTATCTGCCTATGCTCCAATAGCCCCAAGAAGACAAATTCAGTGACATTGATCTGATTTTCCATGAGGTTAACATGCATTCACAACATCAACATAATTCATCAGAAATGATTCAAAATATATTAAATATGTAATAGCATTTTAAACGTTCTGATAGATCTATAAATTCGAGGATAATATGCATCATAACAGATTGATTACATGATTAAATTTTTAAACCCTTTTTAGAATAAGGCATTATTATCATATAAAGAGGATTTTAATAAAAGAATAATTACTCCTGGAATATTTATAATGATATTACATATATTTATCTCCAATATCAATCCCATGCTTAAATATACACCCTTATATTTATTTTACATGTGGATTAATAGAGGTAGAAGAGGGTTCATTAATTACATCAAGACATTAAGATTAAGCATGAGACTCGAGGTATGAACCTATATTTTATGCAGGATTCCATGCATTTCAAAGCTATGCTGCATTATTTTCAGCCATGTGGAATTCCATTTTTTAGTCCATCTCTGTAAAAGAAAAGAAGTCTTTCTCCATTTATGACTATCGATAAAATTTAAGCAACTCACTCCCCACATTTATGCTACACAGGGATTTTGTAAACCTTAATCTTACACTAATATTCCACATATCCACTGAAACTAAATATTTATTCAGGAAATTAAAACATTGAAATCAAGGCTTTTAATCATAACAGAGAAATATTCTGATTTAGTCGTTAATGTTTGGTATGCTTGATTGAAATCCATTCAGGACATGGAAAGGCTGCAAATAGGGAACTAGGGGCAGCAACTGCTGAGTATCTAAATAAAGGAAAGATCTTGCTATATAAAAGCTTCATCTTTGTACTAATTATGTTAAAGGCACATTTTAGAGGTTGTTTTTAACACTTTAAGAACACATTGGAAGGTTCATTGTTTTCTCTGGCTATGTTGAAGGACCTGTGGAGATTAAGGAATGACCTACATATTTGTACACACATTTAGAAATGTACAGATATTCATATGTAGTACATTTGGGAGGAGGGAACTAATGCATTTACACTGAAATGATTATCTTTTCCTCCTTGCAATTGTCCTCAGAAAAACAATTACTTGCCCAAAAGACTTTCACTTTAGATGAAATTGTTGTTGTTTATAATGGCATCAGTGAGGGTACAATATGGTATAGTCTGAGGATCACAAAGAAAAGCATTCAGTTTTGGATGTCCTGCTAATTCCTACGTTAGTAGCACTGGGCAATTCATTTTCTCTGACTCTCTTTCTTGATCTGGCAGATAGAATTGATGAAACTGGATCCATTTAATATATGCCAAAAGAAAAGGAAATGAATTTCACATAAAGACTATAATATACTAAGGACCTATGATTCTAATTTAATTCACGACGACCAACAATTCTGAAAATATTGTTTTATAAGGAAGTGAGTACCTGCATTTTTACCTGTTATCTTTCATGGATTTTTTTTTTGTTGTTCTGCCACAGGTGACATGGAAGAATTCATGTGAGATACCTATTAACTATAAAGAAAATCTATAGTAGTTGGTTAAGTTTCATCTTGTTTCAAATTGCAAATTAATAAAGCATTTATAAATTAAGAATACACAAACCTTTTCTCTGTGTATGTGGAAGAACATGATGAGTTAAAAAGGTCTTACAGATAACTTTTCATTAAAACTGTAGAACAAAACTCAAGAAAAACTACAGGATTAAAACTGTAGAAAACTCAACTCTGGTTTTAGATTCCATAACAAGGTGCAGCCTTAACATCTCTTATCATTCAGAACTAGTCCTTCTCTACTTATGATGATTGACCATCAGCTGGGAAAACACAGAGCCATTAAGAAAGACCCTTCAAAGCAGTGCCCAGAGTCTCTACTCGGAATCCTTTGAAAAAGCTTCCTTATCTGAAAAATATATTACTCAGACCATCCTCAAATCATTTCCCTCCTGGTCTTATAGTCCTAAAGTTGCTTTATCCTCTTACTAATCCATTTTCCCTCAGTCTATCTCTGTCTCTCTCTGTTTCTGTTTCTCTCAATCTCTCCCTCTCCTTCTCCCTCCCACCCCATGCACACACACACACACACACACACACACACACACATGTATGCATGCAACATAGATACACAGGGTTTTTGGAGAAAAAATTATGAGTCCACCTGTTACCAGAGTTTGTCTAGGTTCTTGACTTATACTGCAGAAATGAATTTCAGAGCACGTCGGGTTAGTTAGGCAAGTAATTTATTAAGGTAGGGAAGGAAGAAAAATGGGAGAAAATAAAAGATCACGGGTCCCCGGTAGAGTGTAAGGGGCTGCAGAGTGATAAAGAGGGATGATTTAAAGACTACGATTTCCCATTATAGATAATAAATGCCCAGATTTTACTTGCATGTTGTTCCATGCAGGGGGGAACACGGTGAGAGCAAGGCGCAGAATCCAAGAAGTCCTAGAGCCAGAGAAAGGTTTTGTGTCTGCTTTTTAAACCATTAATTTTTCCACCCCTTTGTTAATAGCATGGGAGGAGTCCTAGCTGTTTGTCATTTTGATTAATTACCCCACATGTCAATCCCCTGGGTGGGCCCAATGATAATGATCCTGGAGAATATCCAGGGTTTCTCCTGGCTTCCAGAAGGAATTTCATTCTGGGTGACAGAAACCTTAGAGGGTCTTCCAGTAGCCATCTTGGGGGTATTGGTGTCCATGTGGACTTCTTACCAAGTTCCAGATCCATTTATTGATTCCCTATATTACTAGCCGGTTTCACACCTGTTCAGATACCTTAAAGTTAGAGTCTCTTTTAAAATTTTCTCTACCTTTACAACTTAAATACATGGAGAAAAGTCCTGTGAGGAATTGTTTGAAATGATGTGTTGAATATTTTGAAAGTTAGACAAAAACACTGAGGAAAGATTCTTGAGAAGTGGGATTATATGCCATGAGAGTGAATGGTAGTGTAAATATCTATCATTTTCTTTTTGTTTTCAGTTTCTTTAACTACTTATCACCCGTCATTTAATAATAATAAAATGTGTGAGAGTTAAATTGAAGGGCTTAATTATTAGATGGATTTATAATAAAATATTTAGGTGCCTTATATGAAGCAAGTAAAATATTGAGAAGCCACGTATGCTCTTATACTCTGAATGAAACTAGCACTAACTGTATAGCTTCAATACATATGAAACAAACTCACCACAACCTGATTATGCATACGGTATTATTACTGTTGTGCAAATAAGGAAAATAAAATCCAAAATTACACAAAGAATAAGGAAAAGGTCAATATCCAAACCATAACTGTATGATTCCAAAGCTCATGCTTTTTTTCACTATGCTTAAATTTGTTCTCACAAATACAAATAAAGTCATAAAAATGTTAATTTTCTCTCAAATAACTATCCAGATTATCCTGAATGACCTGTCTTGACATAAGCACTAACTAAAATAATCCAGAACTTAAACTTAAAAATTTGAATTTACTAAGATCAAATTATAAATAAAATAAATTTCATTTTATTCCCATACCCACATACACAGTAGTCATCTATCTATCTATCTATCTATAATCTACGTATCTATATGTCATCTATCTATTATTTATATATACTAACCATAGTGTTCTCTTCCTACAGAGAATTTTGTTTTTAGGAATATCAAGATGGATGTCCACATTAAGTCCCTTTGCTTTTCTGTGATTTTGCTACAAAAGCAGCAAATATATGTGGAAAGACTCTGAATGTTCCATGAACCTTTCATCCAGTAGAACCTTTTAGGAATGCATTGCTAGAAAAGCCTTGAGTTAAAAAGCACAAAATTGACGAGACGGAAAATCTCCCCTGGGCATTTCACAGCAGTCCATGTATGCATAGTTATTACTGCAGAAATAAAGCCAATATTATTTTAGTAGTCATAGAGATGTGTTTAGGCTTTTACTACTTTCATTTTTATCTTCAGTACTATAACATGAATGATTCAATATTTCTGTGATGTTACCAGGACTGATGAAATATTATGGCTATTTGCTTTTCCATACCTGTTCTTTCCTAGAATAATCTCTTCAAAGACAGAAGCCAGTGATGTTTATCATGGTATATACAATATAGCTATATACTAAATAAATGTTCATTTGAATCAATATGTTAGATATGTGTCAGAAGATCATTAAGATTTTCCTTGTAAACATAGTATTTTTTTCATTAATATGTATATGGGTTTAGTTTCTAATATTTAATTACACCCATTGGAAACATTGAAGCCATGATAGGGTTTATTTTTTAACTAGGTATCATTTTTTATAAATAGGCATCATCTATTATTAGGGTGCCTAATAGAATTAGGAAAATCCCTCAGTGTATTATCAAATTTGTTTTCTTATTTTTGTTTGGTTTTATTTTGCCATGTGTTTGTCTGTTTGCTTGTTTGGGGGGTACTTGCCATACAGTAGAACATAGTAAAATAGAGTTGAGTCAATCATAGCCTTTAGTTCAGAGCAGAACATTATCTTGAGCTCATGCAGCATCCTTCTTCACTTTTGCCTTATTTCATAATATTTGTTTCTTCTTTTCACATCCATTTGTACTCCTTCTCACTCCACCTGAGCAGCTACTACAATGTATTTTACATATGGCAGACTTCATCTCTTATTACCCCAGGTACTGTTCAATAGAGCTTTCCGTATTTATTGAAAATGATCTATTAT
>JAQZBX010087662.1:0-12845 GCA_029593785.1 Cabassous unicinctus | reverse complement strand
GGTAGAATGCAGGCTGGTTTATTTTAGAAATGCTTCCTGCTACCCATGTCCTCCAGCACATACTCCACCCTAAGGCTGGGAACCAGGACTTTAAAATGTGGATCAAAAACAGCCATGCCTAGTAGGTTTTGTTTCTACAGATCCATCACAATACCAAGTGGGCCCATTTCCAACTATGTACTGGAAATGTGGAGTCTCTGGGATAATTCAAAACATACTGGCTGAAACTTGGGTGGCCCAATGACAACCACCACCTCCATACCTACCAAGTAACTCACCTATTTCAGAGCCATCTCTGGAGGGATTCTGATTCAAAGGAGAGATTTCATAGCCCTACGCAGGACCAAAATGGGATGGAGGCATGACAAGTATGTTTTGAGGCTTAGAAGTGAATAAAAAGAAAATCCAGATGGCATCCTATACAACTGGGGCTCTGGGCAGCCAAGGAAAAACTTGGGGTCCTGGGCACCAGGGGCTGGTACTTTGAGGACAGAAGGATGTGGAAGGGGTAAGGGGGTGCAGGGGCCCACAAAAGTTTAGCTAATTGATTATTTTGCTTTCCGTGGGTCCTATGGCCAATTTATAAGATGATCAATACAAAAAGTCAAAGTCACAATGCACGTTTTTAAGTATACTGTGGGCTTTACAAAATGATGTTTCCTTTGGAGGGAAGCAAAAGCAGGCAGGCCTCCAAACCCTACTTTCCCACCCTAAACAGCACCCTTAAGTTCATAGTGAATAACTACCTCCTTAATGGAACTCAAAATATGAGTGGAGATTTTCCCCTCACCTAATGTGCAGCTATGTGCCACCTGATACAAAGCTGATCAATGAAAGTATTCACTGATGAAAGGCGAAGGGCTGAGGATTTTAATCTTAAGATTCATCACAAGATTTGTTTAAACAGTAAATTTCCTTAATCAACTGAAAGCAAGTCTTGATTTTTTTTTAAAGAAGCAATTTATATTGAACCTTTCAAGAAAACAATTACTTTGCAAAGGAAGGTATTCTACCATTTGCTCTTAGACACCCCCGAACCCTTTAAACCTTCCTTTTAGACTTTCTAATATAAGTAGGGTCAAGGCAATTTTATTCCCATTCATATCCCAAAAGGAACTAATAATAAACAGCAGAATCAAACATGTGACCACATATGGCCTGTTGACAGACGAAGAAGAAAGAATAACTGCAACTTGTATTCTCTGGGCACAAAGGAGACGTGCATTGTTCATGGTGCGAGCCTCATGGTGAGAGCCAGTCTCCAAAACACCCCAAATAGATGTCGTATGGAATATCCGTAAGAACACCCCGATTATAGCAAAGCGGTAAGCAATGCAAAGAGAAACACCATAGCCAACAGAACAATGTACAAACTAAAAATCCATGTGAGCATGAATTTGAAAAAAATATTAACTATATCTGTGAGGAAGTGTAATCCTCATAGAAAAAAATACATCTAAACCTAATTTCCTTCCAAAGCCTTGTTATCACTTTCATTAAACTGTCTATATATCCCAGTCGTCTTCTATTTACTAAGTCATTCCACTGATATTTACTCAGTTCCTTACATGTGCCAGGTAGGGGCCGTCCTAGGTTCTAAAAATAAAGAAATGAGACAGAAAGAGGTGGATAACTCCCTACCTCCACCAACTTACAGCTTAGAGAGGTACACAGCCAAGACGTCAGAGAAACCAAGATGCAGGTTAAGCACTGTCCTCAGGTGGAGCAAGTGAAGGGCCGCCATGGCAACGGCAGCCCAGGCATCTGGCGGAAACAGCCTGGGATGAAAGGAGTCAGATCGGATCAAGGCTCGGGACACGGAGGCCGTGGTCGCCCCCAGGTCAGCTCTCTCATGCTACAAGGAGCCCCCTACTCACTGGCTGAGTTTTTGCACATCCCATGGCTCGGGAGGGGTTGCAGACCCAACGACTGAACATTCTGAATTTCAGTTTTGTGTTTTGATGCAGAAGAGAAGTCTTGAGTAGACTTTGTTTCACATGCATCTCCAGCTGCCTCCACCCCCCCCATTTCTCTTTCATCCAGCAAGTCAATAAACCTTTTCGTCATCTAGATTCCCGAGTTGAGCTACTTCTCTTGAGCCCCATTTTACCTTTCACTTTTACTTTCAATATTCCAGTTTTGAAATAAGGCTAGTGCTGCCTCCAGTTGGTTTTATACACTGGGAACAACCTTTCCTCTTCTCCCCATTGGATGCAAGGACTTAGACTTCCCAAAGCCACAGGAGGTCACCACCATGAAGCAGGGCAGGGAGAGCCCCCAATCTCCCCAGAGAAGTATTCGGCAGCCTCTCCTGCAAGTCCTACCTTGACTGCACGGCCTCCCCCAAGACCATTTCCTGTAGAGATCTAATCTCCCGTGAGTATTTGTTTTCCAGCTGGATGAGACTCAAGATCATCTAGTCAAGAAGTCACCAACTGGCCGCTTGCAGAGCAGATTAGAGCCACAGGTGTATTTCGTTTGGCATTTGCAGTGTTTTTAACAAGTTGTCCACATATAAAGCGTTGAAGATTTCACATGAAAGTCTGAATTCTTAGCTTCTTTTGAAAGATGTGAATTCAGATCCCAATTGGGAATCAGATACCCTCTTCAGTAGACACATTTGTCCTCCATTTCACCTTCCAGCCAGCCCAGCGACCTGCATGTGGAGCCTTGCCGGCATTTAATTTTCCATCCCTGAACTCGTCCAATTCCATTTTACATGAAAAGAAACTGAGACTCGGAGAGTCCTCCAGGCTTCCTGGGGCTTAGCATTGGTCACTTCTATAGCCAGAACCAGGACTGACTGTCCAGCCCACCTGCTCTGAGCTACCGTCATCCTCTCTCATTTTCATGCACCATTGAGGAACCACGCGGCTCCACGCAGCGAGCAATCATGACTGGAGTCCAGAGATGTAATGATTCTGACTTGGTCTTACCCCAACCCCAGTTTTCTTTCCTGTGCCGTGTTGCAGCAGGCAGATCAACACACAGGTGGGAAAGCACCGGGCAGGTGCTTTTCTGGTCTGTGTCTGTGGCTCATGAGCACGTGGACACTCTCTATTCACAGTGCCTTCCGGTTGGCTGGAGGCAGAGCGCCCACTTGAGCTGTCATAGTGGGGCCGCAGATGATTTCATAACACAGATACGGATTTAAATGTTCCCTCTGGGCCCCGTGGAGCACAGAGAGCAAACATTATTGTACACTCGGAGTTGTGAACCCCGTCCCAGGAAATCACCCGGTCAGTGGCACGGGGGCAGACGTTTCTCTAAATGACGACATGGGGTTTAACAATAGCGCAGACCAGAAACAGAAGAATTCCGAAAGACAAGACTGCCCTCTTACCTCAACATCTGGGCAAACTGTTAGTTGTCTTGCTTGTTCCCAGGAAGCCAATTAAAAGGAAATATTTCCTCTTTATTTCTAAGGAATGAGAGGCCCGTTTCAACATCAGGCATGAAAACTAGAGCCTTTTTATAGCCTTTTCCTTTCCCAAGAGATGCCCAGCACCTGCACAAGGCAGGGCTTTGTTAGCCTCATGCCAAGGTTAATCCGGCACCTCGGCTACAAAGAGCGTGTGCGGAGCGTGGCAGGCTGCCAGGGGAGCCAGTTCCCTCGCCTGCTCCTCTGGGTTCCGCACTGGTGCTCAGGAAGAGGGGCCGTTCCTGCCGAGAGCTGGGTGCGTGAGGACGAGCGTCTAATGCCAGAAGCCAAGACCTGCACCCCAGACGTGCTGCTCTAGACTTAACCACCTCCCGAGCCCCGCAGTTTTAAGGTAAGCAGGGCCTAGCCGCGGACCCGGAACTTTGTGAGTGAAATTCCAGGCCACTCCTTGAAACTCTCTTTGAATGTGCAGCTCTCACAGGCTGCCTGGCCTCTTGCCTTTGGCAAGAACAGCCCACTGTCAAACTTGTACACACAACTGTGAGTAGAGAAGACCAAAAGCCACCGCTTAAAGCAATTAAAGAGTTTCCCAGGAGGAAATAGTCATGTGGCCTTGTTGTACTTTTAAACCTGTGTGGCAGGGACCGGGAGGGCGCGTTTTCTTTCTGCTCTTGGTCAGTGCAATCAGTATGCACCGAGACAGAATCAAATCACCTCTGCCGTTGGGAAAGGGGTCTGTGCGCCGGCCCCGGCCTGCTGAAAGAAAATCCCAGTGGAATTGCCATTCAGTGTAAGTCTTCCATCTTTGAGTGTCGCCTGGTGCTTGCTTAGGCATGGAAGGGGAATAGTTAAACCCTGCTGCTAAATTCCCATTGGTTCAGCTCTGCAAACCGTGGAAAACTGGCTGAGACCAGGTGCTGCTGTGTGTGATTGTGGCAAATTAAACTGGGAAGCTGAAAGTCCTTGCGGTGCAGGCCAAGAGCCAGACGTTTGCCAGACATAAAGGATGCAGAGAATTCAGCAGTACACTAGGCAATCACGGTCTAACGTCAGTGAGAGCCCATCTTTCTGTAGAGGTGTGCAGGACCTTTGCATGTCTTTGGTCAGGTTGGCTTGACCCTAAGGGTGAAATACTGGGTGCTCTTAGCTATCTAACTGATTTCTTTTTAGGAAAATATTGTAAAAATATTGTAGAATATTGTAAAATATCTGTTGTCGGGGAAAATTAGAGGTTGTATCTTCTTTTTGCGCTCTGGAGACCTCAGAGAAGGTGTAGACTCTAAGGCGGCTGCTTTCTTCTCAGATCTTTGACAGAAGCTCCTCTCACCTGCTTCCCCTTCCCCAGTACACTGGGCCTAAGTTCACGCCTTCCCTGAGAACGCCAGCTGCATCTCTAGCTCCCAGCCACACAAAGCAGATCAGCGTCCTGCTCAGGATTGCTTGCTTCCCTCCCCCCTGTCAGTGCTTCTATTTATGCCTAAGCCCTCGGTGCACACACCTGTGGTGCAGCTGCCCTCCTAGTCATAGACTAGGGGCCAGGACCCCCACCCTAAAGTCTGAAGGTGTAGTGAGGGGGCCGTGGTGGGCTGGGCTGGAGCCCACTCTCCCCTCCCCTGGACTTTTTCCCTCTCAGGACTAAACTGCCTCACCTGGCCCCAGGTATTTTCAGATGTCTGCCCTTGGAACCACATTGCTGATTAGCTGCCTGCAGTTTGAGACGAGATCCTCTGAGAATCAAAACGGCCAAGCTACTTTTGGTCTAGAGCAGGGGTTCTTAACAAGGGGCCCTTGAGCTTGAATTGAAATTCAAAAGACATTTTTGTGGGGCTGTGTTGGTGCAGGTGTGATATATTTATTGACTAACACACAGCACAGTGTGGACTTAGTAAGGGGTCCATGGTTTTCACCTGACTGGCAAAGGGGTTCATGGAACAAAAATGGTTAAGAAGCCCTGGCCTAGCGGGAAGGAAACTTCCCACCCAGTACACGACAGTAAGGAATGTGGGGGTCTGTGGAATGGAGCGTGATCTGGGGAGGACTCTTCTCCTTCTCTGGTCGTGGGGTCTCACATTTGTAAAGTGGTTCAAGCAGAAAGGGGAAGGTTGCTAAGGAAGAGAAGCTGGGCTTTTATCTGTGCACTGGGACACCCAGGATGCCAGGCTGGGAAGGCCAAGCGTGGATTAGCATTCCAATGCGCCATCGCCTGCAGAGACAGTTATTTTTAGCTAGACGACATTTCTACACATCTGCAATCCAAACACCCTGTACGTGAGAATAAACATTTAGAGAATGTAGTCTCATTAGCCAGAGACTACATCAGAGCCATGCCCAGTCATTTATTGGTTTGCTCTAATGAAATGAAAAGCATGATAGATAGATACAGATAGACTAGATAGATAGATAGATAGATAGATAGCCAGCCCATGCCAGTTCAGGAAAAATGGCCTAATTAGGGATCAGTAAAAAAAAAAATCCCAAATTTCTATATTTCTTTGTCAAAGACTAGATCTATTGAAAGTTTCATTTGGGTTCCTGTGTTTTTCCTATTTGATCATATTTTGCTTATAGCTGCACACTGTTTTCTCAGCACAGGAATGCTTGGGGGACAGTCCCCCAAAGGTAAACAAAGGCACTGTAATTATAAGCACAAGGAATAAAAATATTCTGTCTTTGTTAACAAACAAACCCTGATGAAGCACCACTGTTACAGAACTCACATTTAAAGAATGTGTTATTTGCCCAAGACAAATTTTTACTGTTTGTTTTTTAATTGAATGAATGGAAAGCCGAAGGAATAGCCGAAATTAACTACTAGGATTGCTGGTCCCATTTGAAGAATGCACTTTGATCTGTGCCACAAGCCTTTACTGCCATTGCCTGAGCTTCTGTGTCCAGGTGAATAAACCGAGAGGGGCATTTGCCCATTTCATAGATATAAAAATGATTCAAATAGTCTGTTTTATCTTATGTGGTATATTAGGTGAGCTTCTGGAACTGGTAGCCGTCATGTACCTGGCAGCAGCTCTTGGAGGGCTCTTGAGTCAATGCCTGGCGAGCTGCAGGAGTTTTTGTGACTCTCCTGCACACGCCTCTCCACCAGCCAGGACTGCAGACCATCAGGACAAGAGTCAAGCAGCACTCACAGCCACTCGACCCCCGCTGATTTGTAAAATGATAGGATAGCAGTGAGCTAGGTCCAGGGAAAAGTAACATATGGCAATCTCTAGGGCTGGAGAATATTGCATGTTTGCAGTTTTCTTGAATTGATTCTGTAGGGCTTCCAGGGGGTGGAGAGGTTGAGCAATTTCCTTGAGAACCGATCGGGGTGAAAGATTCAGGGTAACATGCTCAAACACCATCTGGCCCAAGTTTCTCGGCATTTGTGTTCAAGCAGGAGGTCTTTCCTCATCGGTGGCTTTAGACAGCTCCAAAAGGAACTCATGAATTCTGTTCAATTTTCTCAAATCCACAAGATTCTAACATGGTTTAGTAAGGATGGTTTGTAGAACATCCAAAAGAAAATACCAGAGGATTCCAAGAAGGCAGCATGAATTCACTAATAAAGAATTTGCCAAGGTAGCCACACTTCTTTCCTTAATGTGTTACGACCCTGGTAGATGGATAGCCTGTCATTTAGCCAAAAGTAATTTGGTCAAAAGCAAATTATGTCAACACAAAAACTGGTTGAAAATGAATACGCCCTGACATTGGATGTTCGTGTGTGGGGAATTATGGTGCAATGCGGGACAGTTTTAGAACTCTAGGAGTATCTTTAAACATGATTGTCCAGTTTTCAGAACTTTTATTTTTATCCTTATGTATATTGAATTATCTTAATTACTCTGTGTTGTTTGTGAAGTTTGAAGAGTGAAAGAATTGCTGGGGGGACAACCTACAGATTCAACAATAGGAGCTAGTTATATAAAAACTAATCATGATTTACATATTGTTTTGGGCTTTTTAGACAACACATGCCCATTTTGGGAAAATAATAAATTTAAACCAGAAAAAAACAAATTTTCAAATCCCATCCAAATAGCAACAACCAACAAATGCACATTTGTGTATGCTAGCCTTCCATATGCCTTTTCTAGGACCACATATGTCATTTTACCTACCATATGGTGTTTGGAGCCTTGCATAATTTTTAAAGCATCCATCAATTGTTGTATATTTGCATCTTTCTAATTAATTGCTGCACCTTAAATTGTTTTAATCATTCTATATCATAAGCAAAGCTTGACAGAATAACCAGCTGAAAGTAAATTAGAAATGAAAAATCAAACTATTGGGAAAAAGCAGAATATTGGCAATAGTATATAAACATGCAAAATAGGTTGCAAATCTGCCCAGGAATACCCCAAAATGACCAACTTTGAAATATCGCTGATTGGCACTATTCCCTTTTAGCTAGGTCATTGTTTTGACAAAATTGTCTTCTTGGTCAAATTGCTTCGTGTCAAATTTCTTTTAGCCAAACTGAATCTGGCAGAATTGCTTGGAGACAATAGTTTAAGGAAAAGCAATGGACAATATACAAATGAACTTTAGGGGGCATTTTATAACCCCTTTGTGGTATCCTTGTCGACAAGATGAAGAAATACGGGCTGAGTGAATGCCATTAGGAGGATTAATAACTGGGTGATGAACTTAGAGGATGTGTATTAGCAGCTGGCCTATAAGAAAACTCTGCTCTTGGCCCTGTACTAATAGACATTGTTATCAGTATCTCTGATAAAGGCACATTCAACATATTCCTGGGTATCAAGCCAAAGTGTGTTGACAGCATCAGAGTCTAAACAGATCCTGAGAGTGGAATGACGAGCTGAATCTATGCAGAGAAAACTGTGACGGTGATCGTACAAGATCATTTACTGTGGTCCATAAGAGTAGATGCACGAGTTCCAGTTGGGAGAATTTGTTGTTGTGGAAAAAGAAGACTTCAGGGCTGTGGCTGATGGTAAATTCCTTATGAGGTGGACAAAGACGGTCATGTGACCTTTGGTGACATCATTAGATGCCGAGGGGAGGAGGCTGAGATGGGAAACCACCTCTGCTGGGTGTATTACAAACCTGTAGTCGCGTCCACGCCCCACATGGCTTCCATTACTTGTGAGGACATGCTCCATCCTTGACCTAATCCCGAACCCTGCCATCCAAACTACTCATCAATCCACAGGATGACTCCAAGACTGTCTTCTCCAGAACATCTTTTTACTGAAACGTTACGGAGGCATTTGTGGGTGAATGGGAAAGGCGGTCAGTCGTTGGCCTACCAGCAATCTTTGGGTCTCTACGAGTGTAAAGAATGATGATTAGATTTAGTAACAAAGTGTGGTGGCACATTCAGGGCCATTGAGGGAAGGGCCATGAAAGAAAATGTTCTTCACATCATGACAGTCCATGAGCATGTGCGCGGGTCCACACAGAGTCCAGAAGGCCCAGCTGAGTTCCAGGAGATGGCGTCGGACGCAGCAGCTCTGCCCGGGCACGGCAGGCGTGAGAAAGCAGGCGTGTGCTCCGAGGCAGTTGACAGATGCTGGGTCCTCTGCGACCTGGCCCCCGTCGTGTCTGCTGCCGGGACTGCATTTATCCGCCAGCAGCAGGTGCTGCGTTCCTTTTTGGTTTGTTTCTACAAGGTTCATTTCCTGTGTCTGCATCTGCTGATGATGGGCTCGAGGCTGAACCTGAGTCTTTAGTTCTATTCTAGGGCTTCTGGCAGGATGTGATTCCCATTGCTCCTCAATCCACATAACTGGAAAGAAGGAATCTGTTGCCCTGGTCTAGAGCAGACAGGTTAGATCCAGGCCCTGCCACTTGCCGGCTTTGGGAGACGCACTGAGCATTCCTCAGTCTTTCCTCATCGGATGATAGTAGTACTAACCTCCTGATGTCGCTAGGAGAATTAAAGTAAAGCCTGGTGAAGCGCTTCGCACGGTGCCTGGGACACGCAGTAAACGCCGAGATAGCTGCTGCTGTTGTCGTTTATCAGCTTTTCCCAACCCATGCGGCCCCTGAGGCTGAGCGAGCACTGAGGCCAGGTGGCACGTGGCCTCCAGGCTGGGTCCTGCTTTGCCATCACTGGGGCCACCAGGCTGCTTCAGCGGAAGACGACGTTCGGAAGCAAGAGGACGGCTCGCTCCCCTCCTGGTCCCAGGCGCCAGCTTCAGTCTCGGTCTGGAGCCTCCCATCCTTTTTCCTTTTTTTTTCCCTTCCTGAGCCCCTGCAGCCCCGGGTCACTCGCTCCAGGGCGGGGGCACCGCCACCCAAGGCCCCCATCCCCAACGCTTTCCTCTCAGCTCTCGCGCCGACTGGTCTTTTTCACTCGTGTTCAGGTTAGCAGCTTCCAGGAGCCTAACTGACCCATGGCCGCAGCTCCCTGTGCCGCCCCTTCTGTCACCCGTCAGCAGGAAGGGGCTTCGGGCTTTTGCGGTCCATTTAAGGTTTGAAAACGGAGGCCCCGAGAGGTTAAGGGACCTGCCCACAATTGCACAGCATGTTAGCGGCCAAAGCAGCGAAGAACCCAGATCCTCAAGGGAGGTTGAGCCAGTGTAATTTAAAAGTCGTAAGGCAGATTCGGAAGGAGAGCCGAGAGTGTGGCCTCCTCCCAGAACCAAGGTGCTCCTTTACATTGTGTGATTTGCTAAGGGCCTTGGCCCGGGGCTCTGCTCCCAAACTGCTTCCATGCAGCAGCTCAGCTGGAGTGTCCTGCCTCTAAAAGCCAGCAATGACAATCTTCTTTCCAATTTGAAGGGAAAGAGAGAGTAGCTGAGGGGCACAATCGTCTTCTTTTTCATTTTAATTAAGAAAATCATGAACAACTATGTGCTATTTGAAAGACTACTTGAAGTGAATCAACCGTGTTGTGCATTGAGCAACCTCCTGGACATAAGGGAAGCCAATCCTGCTCCCCACTGTATAGACAGAATTTCTCTTTTTATCCCTGAAATTTTATTTTTATTAAATTTATTTTAAACATCTTTTTTATGGGAAATTTCAACCATACAAATGAAAGAGATTAGCCAAATAACTGCCTCCCCCCGCCCCCAACTCCATGTCCTTAGAATTCACCTTGAGCAGTTATCAACTCATGGCCACTCGTTTCTTCTGTCCTCTCCCACATTCCTTACCCCCAGATTTTTTTTAAATAAGTCCAAGATATCATCATTTTACCCATAAATATTTCAGTTTATATCTCCAAAAAACCCAGGACTTGGCTTTAGCACCGCACTATTTCCTCAGGCTCCATGTTTGATGTATATTTGAAACAACCAGATCCAAAGCGTTTTAGCATCTGTTAAAAGAGTCCTTGTTATGTGAGGAATCACAAGCAAAACATTTTTACCAAGGAAGAGCTTTCAGGCTCTTTTCACATTTTCACATCTCTGAAATCAAGATGTATTCCACAATTGATGGCACTTGACAGTTTAATTGGCAGTGTTATTTTTCTTTCTTAGTGGTACATAACCTAGCAGTGTCTAGAAATGAAGAAACGCGGTAGCTGGGAAGATAATAAATGCACACAAACAAACACACAAACACACCTCAAAACTACCTGCTCAGTGACCAAACACATTTTCCAATGTACATCTATTTGAACAAGAAGAAGATAAATTTCAGGGAAATTGAGTACATAAGTTCTAAGAGAGCAAAGTAGATATTTCTGAACACCTCAGGATACAGCCTGGGGAGTCGGGGAAAAATAAAAGCCACGCAGGGGTTTTATCCCCGGGTAGAGGGCAGCATACCTGACCTGGAGCGGGAAGCTTCAAAGGCTCAGGACAAGGTCTTCTCTCCTGGGGTACCCCGGCCAAGGCCCTCCTTTCTCTGCCGTCAAGATGGTCCTCATTTATCACGTAGCTTTCAGGAGCTTTAAACCTGGAGGTAACAGCAACGACACAGTGCAGCAACTGTGACGAGGGGATGGGGGGCGTGGGGGGCCGTGGGGTGGCCCCGAGGGGCTGGGAGGCCCGTGGTTGAGTGGCTGTGGAGCGGCGGTGGCTCTGTCTCTGCCGGCCATTCCCAGGGCTGGGAAGGGGCACTTCAAAGCCTGGTGACGGGCAGCACGGGCTGGCGGTGTGACCTTGCTGATGAGCCAAGGATTCTCTGAACGGAGTTTCCTCATGTTGAAAAACACCAGATTAAGGGTTTGGTAATTAGCCTGGGGGGTCAGCTTCATGGGGCAGAGGCTTGTCTCTTTTGCTCACTGCCACATCTCTAGGCTGAGCACAGTATCTGACACATAGTAGGTGCTCAGTAGGTGCTGATGAATGAAGGAATGAATGAACTAGTGAATTTTCATTTCCAAATTATGGAACAAACAGTCTGGGGGAGAGAATTTACTTCTAATGATTACAAGTGGCCCAAGAATGCTCACCTAGCCCCGTGCAGATTGAATAATGTCCCCCATATATGTATAACCACTTTTCAAATATACGTAGTCTATTGTAATGAATTTGATTTTTTAAAGCCACGTAAGTAATAAGTGGAACTTTGTGAGGTTCTTTGACAGTATGAGCAAACGTTCGATAGCCCTTACTGTTTGCCAGACACTCTTCTAAGCACATTATCTATGTGAACTCTGCTAATCTTCAAAACTTAAGCGGTAGATACTTTAATTATCCTTATTTTCAGCTTAGGAAACTGAGTTACGTAATCAAAGGGACGTTTAAACGCACGCAATCTGGCTGCAGGGTACCCGCGCTCAGCCGGTGTGCAATGCTGGCCTTACCAAAGGGCCTTCTTCCTAGCTCAGCCTAGTAGGTAAGAGCGTCTAAGAGCCCTGCCAGCCCCTAAGCGTTGTGATTCTCAGGAGTGAGTCCTAATCAACAGATTAGTAACATTAAAACTGCGACAAGAGGTGACTCCAGAGAAAACGAGCCGTTTCTCCTGAGATTCACAGCGGCAACCTTTAGGTTCCTCAGGTGATAGAAAAGGATTCGGCAGGATGTCCCATTCTCACCATTCTCGGAAGGTTTGCTGGTGAGGGGGAACGTGCAGAGCTTACTCTTCCTCCAGGGCCAAGTCAGAGTCACTTTATGACTCAGTTTATCTGGGGTCCCTGCCGTCAAGTACACAGCCTCCTGACACAGTCCACCCCGCGGCTGGCAGTGAGCAAGCCGGGTGACACTCACTGATGGCCGTCCCCCTTGGGATTCCCATTAACCAAGAGTTATGGCACCCACGAGACCCCTGGAGAGAGTCCAAGCTTGGGATTCCTTTTATTTTAGCTTAATGGCTCCCTCTTCTCTCATTTCAGCGCGGCTTCTCTCAAATGGCTGCCTCTGAAAGCAGCCAGCTGTTGTAAAACAACGTGGAGTTTGACGGTGCCGGGAATGATCCAAAGAGAGATTGGGATCAGGGGACCTCACTCCATGTGGAATGCAGGCAAATTTATTTAGGCTGAAGCTGCTTTATATACTACAAAGCTGATAACAAAATTAGGGCATCTTTTCATTAGTTC
>JAQZBX010087661.1:0-12848 GCA_029593785.1 Cabassous unicinctus | reverse complement strand
CACAGCAAGCTGACAGCCCACGTGGCACGGTAAGCTGGCGCAGCAAGATGACCCAACAAAGGGAGAGAAGAAGACATGGAAAAACCCAAAGCAAATGGACACAGAGAGCACAAGCAACAAGGGGGGGTGGTGGGATAAACAAATAAATAAATACAAATAAATCTTTGGAAAAAAAAACAACTACATGGTACTGGCATAAAGATAGACATATTGATCGGTGGAATAGAATTGAGAACCCAGAAATAAACCCTCACCTATACAGTCAACTGACTGGTTTTTGACAAACCTACCAAGTCCATGCTAACGGGAAACAAACAGTCTCTTCAACAAATGGTGTTGGGAGAACTGGATATCTATAACCAAAAGAATGAAAGAGGACCCCTCTCTCATCCCCTATACAAGAATCAACTCAAAATGCATCAAAGATCTAAATATAAAAGCCAGGACTATAAAACTTCCAGAAGAAAATGTAGAGAAACATCAAGACCTTGCAGTAGGTGGTGGTTTCTTGGACCTTACACCCAAAGCACGTACAACAAAAGAAAAAAATAGATAAATGGGACCTCCTCAAAATTAAACACCTTTGCACCTCACAGGACTTCGTTAAAAGGGTGAAAAGGCAGCCAACTCATTGGGAAAAAATATTTGGAAATCGCATATCTGATAAGGGTTTAATATCCAGGGAATATAAAGAGATGTTACAACTCAACAATAAAAAGACAAACAACCCAATTAAAAAATGGGCAAAAGGCTTAAATAGACATTTCTCCAAAGAAGAAATACAAATAGCAAAAAAACACATGAAGAAATGCTCAACATCACTCATGATTAGGGAAATGCAAATCAAAACTACAATGAGATATCATTTCACATCTATCAGAATGGCCATTTTTTTTTTTTTAAAGATTTATTTATTTATTTATTTATCCCCTCCTTGCTGCCCATGTTTTACTGTGTCCATTCGCTGTGCGTTTCTTCCGTGTCCGCTTATCTCCCCCTTGCTGTGAGGTCCTGCTGCATCAGCCCACCGCGCCGCGCGGGCCGGCCTGCTCTCACAAGGAGGCCCCAGGAAGCGAATCCAGGGCCTCCCATATGGTAAACGGGAGCCCTATCCATTGAGCCACACCCGCTTTCCCAGAATGGCCATTATTAAGAAGACAGAGAGCTACAAGTTTTGAAGAGAATGTGGAGAGATAGGAACACTTATTCACTATTGGTGGGAATGTAGAATGGTACAGCCACTGCGGAGGAATGTTTGGCAACTCCTAAAGAAGTTGAATATAGACTTGCTATGTGACCTGGCAATACCACTACTGGGTATATACCCAGAAGAACCGAGAGCAGTGACACAAACAGACATTTTCACACTGATGTTAATAGCAACATTATTCACCATTGCCAAAAGTTGGAAACAACCCAGGTGTCCATGAACAGACGAATGGAGAAACAAACTGTGGTCTATTTACACGATGGAATATTATGCAGCTCTAAGAAGAAATGAAGTCGTAAAGCATATGACAACATGGATGAACCTGGAGGATATTATGTTGAGCGAAGCAAGCCAGACGCAAAAGGACAAATACTGTATGAATGTGTTACTATGAACCAAATATATTGTGTAACATATTGTTTGATTAAAAAAAAAGGGGGTGAAATAAGAACTGCCTTTACAGTAATAACATTGAATGTAAATGGATTAAGAGACACAGACTGGCAGAATGGATAAGAAAATATGAGCCACCTATATGCTCTAGGCAAGAGACTCACCTTAGACCCAAGGATACCAATAGATTGAAAGTGAAAGTCTGGAAAAAGATATTCCTTGCATTCAGTAACAGAAAAAAAATTAGATGAAAGCATCTTTAAAAGACACTAGTAATGCACAATCTGAGGAGGAAGTCAGGTAAAAAAATTCCGTTTACAACAGCAACTAAAAGAATCAAATATTTAGGAGTAAACTTAACCAACAATGTAAAGCACCTGTATTCAGAAAACTACAACTCATTGTTAAAAGAAATAAAAAAAGACCTTATTAACTGGAAGAACATTCCATGCTCAGGGATTGGAAGATGAAATATCATTAAGATGTCAATTTTACCCAAATTGATATGCAGAGTCAATGCAATCCCGATAAAAATTCCACCAACATTTTAAAAATAAATGGAAAGCATGATTATCAAATATTTGGAAGGGTAAGGGGTCCCAAATAGCCAGAAACATCTTATAAAGGAAAAGCAAAGTTGGAAGTCTCTCACTTCCAGATTTTAAATCATATTACCTTGCTACAATGGTAAAAACAGCATGGTACTGGCATAAAGACAGACACATAGACCAATGGAACCGAATTGATGGTTAAGAAACAGACCCTCACATCTACAGTCAAGTGATATTTGACAAGCCTGTAAAACCCACCCAGCTTGGGCAGAACAGTCCATTCAACAAATGGTGCTGAGAGAACTTGATAGCCATAGCCACAAGAAGGAAAGAGGACCCCTATCTCACACCTTATTCAAAAATTAACTCAAAATGGATCAAAAACCTAAATATAAAAGCAAGAACCATTAAGCTTCTAGAAGAAAATGTAGGAAAATATCTTCAAGACCTGGTGGTAGGTGGTGGATTCTTAAAGGAGATAAGAGGAGGACTGAGATGGACTACTGATGTTTAATGTATGTAAAACTTTTAATTAATTTTATTGTAAAAGTGTGGAAATGTATAGAGTTGATGGTAACACATTATAGTGAGTAACAGCTGGTTTATAAATGGGAATGTGGCTGAAAAGAGTATTCTAGGGATGTAAATGCCAATTGAAAGAAAGCTAGAGAATAATTTAGGGACTGAATAGCACAGTAAACCCAGAGGTGGATGAGAGTTGTGGTTGATGGTACAGATGAAAGAGTGTCCTTGGTGAGCTAGAGCAGATGTACATCACTGTTGCAGGGTGGTGGGAATGTGGAGAAGCATGGGAAAAATACAACTGGAGTGAACTATGGACTGTGGTTAGCAGTAATAATGTAATATCCATGCATCTATGCCAAAGATGTACTGTGTTGATAATGGCAGAGTATGGAAAAAGTGTGCCAAATGTATGCTATGGACCTGGTAATAGTCTGATGATATTATCTCATAATCTGTAACAAATTTTCCACCATGGTATGGCGTATTGATAGAGGGATGTTGTATGGGAACCCTGCACATGTGCATGATTGTTTTGTAAGTTTACAACTTCTGTCATAAAAATATATTTTAAAAATAATAGTAGGGTGGGTTGGGGCAAATACACCAAATGTAAGATAAGGACAATAGTTAGTAGCAAGATTTTGAAGATATTCTTTCATAATTTGTAACAAACTTCTCACAACAATGTAAGGTGTTGGTAGTGGGATGATGTATGGGAACCCTGTATGATGTTATGCATTTTGCTTTGTAAGTTCACAACTTTTACTACACACTTCTTGTTTATGTATGTTCATATATAAATGATATAATAATAATAATGTGGGTTGGGGAAAAAATATACCAAATGTAAGATACTTTGGTTGGTAGTAATATTTTGAGGATGCTCTTTAATCATTGGTTATAAATGTTTCACAACAATGCAAGGTATTGTTGGTAGGGTGAGGTATGATGTCCCTGTAAGATATTACGTATGTTTGTTTTGTAAGTTCACAACTATTTCTATACACTTATTGTTTATGTATGTTTATATATGTGTGATATACTTCAATAATTAAAAAAAAAAAAAAAACTAAGGCAAAGGTACTTATGGCACACCCTAACTCTATAGGCTTCAAGTGCATTCTCATTGGTGTTGAGGCCCAAGATGTTGGCCTCCTCTGGCACCACTTGCATCTTGGCCTCATGTGCTGCTGGAGCAGATCAATTTGCATGCACTGATTTACAAAGGGATTACAAAGGCAAAGCCTTGAGAAATTAAAGCAGAATCTGACACCTACCAGCACTTCTTATCCATGTGCATGAACTAAAAGAGCTGTGTAAGGAAGAGCTTCAACATTTGAGACCCAGATCTACCATGACATTGACCCATCATAGCTAAATGTAACACTTGAGAAAAAAGACTTGTCTCTTCTACTTCCAGAACTGAAAAATGGTGTTCCACCAAGATAATAAATAAATAAATAAATAAATAAATAAATAAATAAATACATAAGTACATAAATACATAAATACCACTTTCTTTCACTGAATATGGATTTTAAATATCTGGGCTTCTTAATTTGGTGGATATTTTTGCCTGGTACTACAGATCATAGAGCAAAGGATAAGAACTACACAAAGACAGAGGACTGGGCAGACTCTGGTGTTTTAACAATCACAGCAGTCAGAAGAATATAGACAGATTTTCCATTTCCGTTTTTCAAGACAATCTCAACCTTTGGAGTCTTGGGGTTATCACAAAAGTGAAACAAGCGGAAGCCTCCAAGTCATCTGATTTGAACATTGAGAGGAATGTGACCTTATTTTGAATCCCAGGGGAATGATATATTAGTTCAATCAGATTTACATTTTAAAAAGATCACTCTGGCTGCTTTGTAGAAAATAGATTGGAGGGAGGCAAATATGGGTACAGAAATAGAAGAAGTTACTGTAGTCACAGAGGCTGGAGGTGACAGTGGCTTGAACTAGGGACTGGCAGTGGATATGGAGATAATTCAATGGATTCAATATATATTACATATATTTTAGAGGTAGAATAAACAGAACATCGTCACTGATTGAGTAGGAGGGAATGGTAAGGGTGAGAAAGAAGCCACAGGTTGCTAATTTGTGCATCTGGGTGGATGATGGAATCATTCCTTCAGAAGATCCAGATGGGGAACTGGGAGATTGAGTTCTGTCTTACACGTGTTAAGTTTGTAGAGTTTATGAGACATCCAAGTGGATTTGCTAAGCAGACACTTAAGCAGGTCTGGAGTTCAGAGGAGAGGTCTTGGTTAAACATTTAATGTGTGATTCATTCACAGATTGTAATTGAAGCCATGAGGTGAGACTAAGTGCACTCTAATGAGATATTAAAGTAAAGAGAAGAGGACCTGGGACAACAGCAAAATTGGAAGGTTATGTAGATGAGAAGAATCAGGAGAGGAAGCTGAGAAGTGCAGTGAGCGTGGTATCATAGAAGCCAAAGGGAGAGACTGTTTTAAATGGTCCACTGTATTAAATGATTCTGAACAGTCAAGATAGGGACTGGAAAATGCATTGATTTCAGCTGGGGTTGGCTATAAAAAATATTTTAACAATTATTATGGCTTGGACACCGACCAATCAGAATGAATGTTACCCCTGTGGGAGCAGGGTGAGGACGACCTTTGCTATGCCAGCCATTAACCCTTCAGGTACCAGATGATGGGGAGGTTTGGAGATTCCTGAGGAAGGGACTTGAGGCTGTGAGCAGGGAAGAGGTGCTCAAGGGAGCTAAAGGAAGCAGCTCTTTGTAAACTGGAACAAAGATATTTCAATAATTTAATAGTAAGTATGGACATACTTATGTGCACACCTGAATGCTATTTGTGGTTTTAGCAGCAAGAGATCATTGGTGACCTTGGTGAGAGATCTCTCAGTGCAACAGTGGGAGCCAAAGCCAGGCTCAAGTCTGTTGGGGAAATGATTGGAGGGTAAAGAGAGTAAATGTAGACAACTCTTCAAAGATGTTTAGCTTTGGGATAGAGTGAGAGGTGGAAGGTGGGGGAAAGTATTTAATGTGTTGGCAGAGACTTGAGCATGCATGAATGGTGAGTACAGACAGAGGGTTAATTAGGCCTTAGTTATAAGGAGGGATACCTCTTTAATATGAATAGACCAGAAGAAGATAATTTTGTAGATATGGTGGCTGAAAATGGAAGGATTTCCTACCCAGTGGATTCTATTTTTATCCCCTGTGAAGTAGAAGTTGAAGGCTATTTGCTGAGAATGAAAGAGGATGTAAGGGATCAGAAATAAGTAAGGTGATTAAAGAAAAGTACAGAGAATGCATGTGGTTACTTCCCTAGTTGAACACCTTCATCTCCCAGCTGGACCACAGAAGCATTCCCCTCACTGTGTCCCAACTCCATCCATGCCTCCCCAATTCATATCCCATAGTCTATTTTCTACAGAGTAGTCATAGTATTCTTTTCAAAAGATGTAAGCTGCTTCAAGCCCTTCAATGGCTTCCCATAGTCCTTGGAACAAAGTTCCAAGTCCTTGTGTCTATAAGACCTCTGTGATGTGGCTTCTGGATACCTTTCCAACTTCATCTCCTACCATTTTCTGTGTCCAGTCATGCTGTCACCTCACTCTTCCTCTAACATGCCACTCCCACCCCAGGGTCTTGGCACCTGCTGCTCCCTATCTGGAGGGTCCTCCTAGAGGGCCATATGATTTGATTCCCACCTCATTCAGGTCTCTGTGCAAATGTCACCTCCTCAGTGAGAGCTTCCTTGGCCATTGAATTTAAAATAGCACACCCCCCCCCCATTTCTTTCTATCATCTTTCCTGGCTTTATTTTTCTCATAGCACTTATCATGACCTGACATATATTAAGTATCTATATGCCTACTTTCTACTACTCCCCAGAATATAAACTCCACAAGGTCAGGGCTGTGATCTGTCTTGTCTTGTTCATTTTATATCTTCACTGTCTATAAAAGCACCTGTCACAAAGATTATGCTTAATCAATATCTGATTTGTGGATGGTTGATGTCAACCATGATTGTTTTTTTTTTCAGAGTAGTGATGAAAGAACATAAAGGTAAAGTAAATGCAAAAACTGAGATAATAGACCGTCCAATCAAAGCTGGGTTAGGAACCAAGGTGAGAACTTCATAGAGAAAGCTAAAGGGGAGATTTTGGAACTAGATATTCCAGAAAGGTTGAAGAATGATCACAGGGGGTACAGCTGAGCTAGCAAACTGTAATGTAAGAATTTGTGTTAGGGAAATGGAATGCTTGTATTTGTGATTTTGGAGGGGGAGAAGTTTCAGGTGGCACAAGATTCTGCATGTAACTGTAGGAGTCAATGGTAGACAAAGGAGAGGTCATTGGAGATAAAGGAGTCAAAAACTTGAGAGGCAAGTCCTCAGTATGGACTTTGAAATGACCCAAGATAAGCCTGGTACAAAAGGCTTGGATAATGATAAGGGAGAAGGATGGTATAACCACAGGGCATAAGTCTCAAAGGAATAGGCACTTTTTTCCCCCTATCTGGTTGCATCATCGTCTTTTTGGTGCGTTACTTCGCCGTGCACCAGGTCCTTCATATGGTAAACGGGATCTCAATTGCTTGAGCTACAGCCGCTTCCGGGAATAGGCATTTTTTAAGAGGGTAGGGAAGAAGTAATGGTCTAGAAATAGTGATTGAGAGAAAGGAGGATAAGAACCTGTCCTGTTTTATATATGTGAGTAAAAAGCCACCACCAGAGATGGTCATTCTAGAAGAGACAGGTTTCAAGTAAGACAAGGAGGTACAAAGAATATTCTTCGAAGATGTGGAGGATATAGGGAATTTGCTGATCACAGAGCAGGAGGTCCAGAGGGTACATTGGAGAACTGGGAGCCAGAATGTGGATCACAGCAGTAGGGAATGGGCTCAGAAAAAAAGGAAATATGGCGTATTATGGGGATGATGATGTGCTGTAGTAATTCTCAAACTTTAATGTGCATCAGAATCATGAGAAGGGCTTGTTAAAACACAAATTGCTAAATCCCATCCCAGTTTCTGATTGAATAGACCTTGGGTAGGGCTTGTGAATCTGCATTTCTAATAAGTTCCCAGGGACGTGGATGCTGCTGGTCTAGGGATCACACTTCAGAGCACTGATGTAATGGAAGACCAGGCACTGATATGGCAATGACAACAGGGATGAGAGGGCAGAGTGACCGAGTCCCAATAATCTCCTGGAAGATGTCTGGCTCTTGGCTAATGGACAGAGGGCTTGGCATAGTGACTCTAGGTAGTATGGCTTGACACAAGTGACCACAGCAAATTGAACTTGAGAGTGGTGTGAGGGTCTGGTCTTCATTCAGATGATGTTAACTTGGCCCCAGAGACTAAATGGTGGGGCCCAGGAGTTTTTGCCATAGGGCATCCAGTTCAGAAGTCTAACACAGTGAACTGGAGGACATTTATACTGAGTCCAGTGGAATCAGAGACCAGACTGAGGCCACATCCCAGTTGGTTGGTTGGGGCTTGGATTGTGAAGTCTTAGCAGTGATATACTTCCGTATCTGGCTCCTCTAACAAGCAGTGCTGGTGTTTGAAGCAACCAAGGACTGTCAGGCATAGACAACTTAAGCAGAGCAGCAATGAAATAGAGCTCCTATAACTCTCAAGTCTCAGGCACAAACTGGTTTATATGAATGACGACACAATTACACTACTATTCAGAATCATGATATTCTGAGACCTTACCTAATTGACTAACAGGGATTCCAATCATTTCCAGGTTTTCCCTGAAAATATTTGGGAGGGTTGGAGGACTGGTTTTTGGTATATTCTTACAAGAATAACCCGATTATACTAAGCTAGAATTTTGGGAACATTTTTTAACTTTAACTGAAGAATCTCAAAGTTCCAAGTCCTGACTCAGTTGATTTGAAGTTGGTCTGGGAGCGCACAGGTTTCCCTCTCCCCTAGCATTTGTGAAATTCCCGGGGATGATTACAAATGTCTATGAATCATTCTTGGCCATCATTTGCTGCTAGCCTGCTAGTGGAGGAAGGGAGAAACACTAGAGTGTGAGACAAGGTCATGCTGGAAGTTCAACCTAGACAGAATATAGGAACCACAGTAGAGAAAGGAGTGGCAGTTTGAGTCAGAGCCAAGCCAGCTCTCTGGGGATTGCAGGTAGAATTTCCCCTCTGGCCCCTATGTCTTAACAGGGTACCAAGAACTCTTAGAGGTTCTTCTGAGGGGGCTAATGATCCAAAAGCAACATAACTCAACCTATAAGTCCCTAAAGAAACAGCAAAAACCAGCACCACTTCTGTTACTTCTCAAGACCAGATGGGATTTATATTGGGCCCTCCCTTTTAATCAGCTGTGGGAAGTAGAGCTACCCAAAAAAACCTGTGTGTACCCTGGCTTGGGTTTAGCGCAGGGCAAGTCCTTAAAGAGTCAGGACATGAAGCATCTGTCTGGTAAGTCCTTAGAAGTAATAAAACATGTAGTGCCATGTATCCTCTGGCATGTTAAAGTTAACTGGAAATTGGGGCAAGTAACACAGTTTGGCTACAGAATTTGAATATACTCTCAGAGGTTCTCCACTGTGGGGTTTAGGGGATTGGGCATCCATTCATTCAAATAAATATTTATGGGCACACATCAGAATCACCAGGGGCACTTCCCCACCCATCCCCAAATATACACATATCTTTATAGGCTTGCTTTGCACAGTCCTTTGGAGTCTATTTATTTATTCCTAGACACTATGCCTGAAATTTATGTAACATAAAAAAGGTGAGTGATGGTACCTGTATATGATTATATGTCAAATTGGATTGCTTTTCCCAAGTTCTAGGTAACCTACACTAATTAAACATCCCAAATAACTTTTCTGTAGAAATTATTAATGAAGCAATTACAGGACCAATTTTAGAAAATTATTTAAAGAAATAAACACCTAAGCAGAGTCAAGTACTTTCTCACACATTTTTCCCCTAGTGTTAGGCCCTGCTAGTCCAACTCTGATTGAAAGGCTTAAATAGAAAGCTATGGCTATCATTTATTGATCACCTTCTGTGTACCAAGCACTTACATGTTTCCATTTAATCCTCACAATAACCCAGTGAGGTGGGTGTTATTTTCCCATTTTACCAATAAGAGAGAACTGAGATTCAGAGAATTTAAAGGACTTGGTTAAGATCCAGAGTTCTATTTTAGGTCAGAGTAACTGAGGCTCTGTCTGATATTGGGCCTAAAATTTAGAGGGCAAGAAAATAATTGAAAAGACTGTGCATTTGAAAGTACTTTCTTCCTTTAGGAAACATTCTCTACCTTTATCTCCCTTCCTCTGGTGTTGGTGGCAACTCTCCTGTGCCCTGGGATGCTGCCCTGTGGCAGCCTTTCAAGGTGGCTGAAGCCGGAGTTGCTCTGTGTATGTGAGAACCCTCCTCAATCCACTTTACTTCTGTCTTTAGGTTGAATGTCATGCTTTTTGCCATCATGCTAGATTTGAACCCAGCTCAATGGCAGTCTTTAAAAACTACGCAAACCATTCTTTTTCTCCTGGTCTACCTTCTCTTCTTCTTCACCCTTCCCCTTCCTTTTAAAAATTAAGCCTCAGATACTCCTCTAGAACACAAATCTCAGCAGACAATGAAACTTTATTTAGAGCCAAAAGGCTTCTAGGATATGGGGCATTCACGTAGCTGGGCTTCCAAAGCTAAGGAACTGAAGTCAGACCAAACCACTTGAGCATGAAGTTTTCTACGTTTGCTCCTGGATGCTGCCTGCTCTTTTGGCTGAAACCTGCAAGGTGTGAAGAGGAGCTTCTGCTCAACATTGTCGCCTACTCTATTTACAGCTGGACCAAAATGCCTGCTGACGCTCCGCAGGCCACACTCTGGACTGGGGCTGATGGTCTTTACGCCTCTGTACGCTAAGCCCAAATCACCCTGGATTCCCTGTGGCTCTGTGTTGTCATTGACACCGTCATTCTCTAGGGCACAGCCTGACTTCAAGTTGAGTAAAGGCCTTCTCATCGACCCAGAACCTTCATTTTTCTTCGATTTCCTTGGCATGCGAGCTCAATGGTTCAGGCTCTTTCTATTCTCATGGTGAGTTTATTGCAGTGATTTTTTTTTTTGCCTTTCCTATCCTAATCCCCTTAAATTTTTTTTTTTATTAGAGAAGTTGTGGATTTACAGACTAATCATGCATAAAATACAGGATTCCCATACACCACCCTACCACCAACACCTTGCATTGGTGTGGAACATTTGTTACAAATGATGATAGCACTTTTTGTAATTGTACTAATTTTTTAACAGGAGTTACTTTGTTACAATTTATGAAAAATTATTTAAAAAGTACTTTTAACTATTGTCCATTGTTTACATTAGGTGTATTTTTTCCCATATACCACCCTACTATTAACACTTGTATTAGTGTCATACATTTGTTATAATTCATGAAAGAACATTCTTATACTTGTGCTATAAACTATAGTCAACAATAGGGCTCACTTATACAGTCCTACTTTCATCTTTTAATTTTTATTCTAGTACCATATATGATCTAAAGTTTCCCCTTTTAACCACATTCACCTTTATAATTCAATGGTTTAATTACACTCACAATAATGTGCTACCATCACCACCATCCATTTCCAAAACTTTACAATCAACCTAAATAGAAACTCTATACAAATTAAGCATGCACTCCCCATTCTCTAACCCCAGACTATCTCCTAGTAACCTATATTCTAGATTCTAACTCTATAAGTTTGCTTATTATAATTATTTCATATCAGTGAGATCACACACTATTTGTCCTTTTGTGTTTGGCTTATTTCACTTAGCGTAATATTCTCAAGGTTCATCCATGTCATCGCAAGCATCAGGACTTCAGTCCTTTTGACAGCTGAAAAATATTCCATCGCATGTATATAACACATTTTATTAATCCATTCATCAGTTGATGGATCCCAAACCCTTTTTAGGGGCCACCCCAGTTCACCCTGGCAGGTTTCAGTAACTTCCAATTTCAGAGTAAAGGGATTGGGGACTTTGTCTTTTCCAGAAGAGTATAATTCCAGGAAAGTATATTGAGATGAGGTAAGCCCAGTGGCATGCTGGTAAAAAAAAACCAACCACCTGGGGGAAATAATGTATGCATGTGCATGTGTGTGTAGGTGTATATATATATGAGTAGCATACAATTTTCAAATAATAAAATATATAATACTTTTTACTTTAAATTTCTTATAGCCAATTGATTCTCACAAAAAGCTTTTGATGATTTTTTCCTAAATCTTATATCCATGGCAAACCAATGGTTGCAATTGGTGAATAAGACTAGTTTCAAAAAGAATAAGGGTTAATATTTTCTTATACATTAACCAGAAGATGAAAGTGAAACAGTGAAGAACTTCTATTGTTTATCAATGGCGTGCTTAACTTCTCTGAATAAGATAATCGTTTTCAAATACTGGAAGAATATTTCCTCAATTTTTTTGTGCTAGTCACAATGCAGCAGTTACAGACATCACCCACTTTTAAGTTTAGTTTGTATTATTGACCTTTTCTCTGTCATGTTTTAAAGTCGAGACAATCAACAAAACAGCAAATCATGCCTTGATTTGTAGTGTTTGCTGGTTACTCCTGCCATGGCCAGTTGTAAGCTCCCAGTTGAGAAGAGTTGGGAAGAAATGCACAATAGGACACCATTATAAAGTATTGACACCACTACGTGTAAAATAGGTCTAAACAACATCAAGAACATAGATTATAGTACAATATAGTGAAATAATTAGAAAATGATGAGCTTTGAGTATTTGTTACCTTTATTTGAAATAAAATGCATCTAATGGTAAGTTTATGTAATTTGTTCTGTAATGCCCGTGTTTAATTACTGGCTTGCAAATTTCCAGAAAATTTAACAATCTGCTTTAGCAAGCGAGTACAGACCAGCTACTCCAGCACACCACTGGGTAAATCAAACCAATAACAAAAAGTTAAGTTCAGGATTATGTTTTTTTAATCATCAAGATAATATGTGCATTTCCTATTTAGAGTGTCTGCAATAGTCATTAGTGCTATTTTTAAGCTCTCCTCTTTATAAGAGAGAATATATGATGACTGTACTTTTCTGTTTTCTTGGAATTATGAGTGGCCAGGTGACTTGCT
>JAQZBX010087660.1:0-12844 GCA_029593785.1 Cabassous unicinctus | reverse complement strand
TAGAGCATTAAAATTACATGCTTTCAAAAGCAGTGGCCTAAAACTTAATGCCTTTTAAAGAAGACCTTCAAAGATAAGGCAGAATGTGGATCTGAATGAGTCTTATATGTGTATAAAGCACAAATCCCAACCACTCATCTTCTCGATTCATTGCTATGGTCGAGAAAAGAAACTTGGAAGGATGGTTGAAAGAATACAGTTCCTGGAGAAAAAAAATGTGGAACCAAGTTATGATATCATGGGCAATCTATAATCCATTGCAAATTCATGGCTGCCAGGTTCATCATGTGTAAAATGGGAACAAATGCCCTACTTATCACCCAAAAATCAATAAATAATAACAGCAATAATTAGCCCTTATGAAAGGACTACAATGCATTATGCACTTTACATATGTAAATCACATACTTAGAGTGGCAAAATTCTAACATGATGTTGCTATCACCTGAGGAAATAGCAGCTACAAACCAAAAGGTAGTATTAGAAGGTGCTATGGTTATATACTTCTAAAATAATATGCTTTATAAAAGAATTTTTAAAAAGAGTCAAGCCAGGCTTGCAAATAAATACAGGAACTGAACACCCTGTAAGGTGAAACTCAGGTACTCTTTAGTTTAATGAATACGTCTCCATTTTATTTGGGATTTAACAAAGAACTTCTCATTTCCTAGTCACAAAAGTTTGAGAATATTTTATATCATTCTGGGATTCTATATTCCCTATCTCAGTTTAGTGTTCTAAATCTCATTCCTACTGAATGACATATGAGAATATTGAAATGAGGAAAGTGTTAAAGATGTTGTATGACTTGTCAACCCCACAGAGGAATAAAGAGTGAATCTTGTATTAAACATAGGGCTCCTTATACTCACCCTGCTTCTCTAATATATTATATCTCAAGCTACCATATTGGGTTTTCCTACATATAAGAAACTTCTTCCTTTTGAATATCCTTCTGAGTGAATCTTTTACTTCCTTGTTTCTCTGGCTGTGGATAAATGGGTTCAACATGGGGGTCACTGCTCTATAGAACACAGAGACCACTTTATTGATGTCCAGGGAGAAACTAGAACTCAGGCCTACGTAGAAAAGAAGAGTGTCCCATAAAGGATGGAGACAGGTGTAAGGTGTGAAGAGTAGGTGGAGAAGTCTTTGCATCTCCCATCAGAAGAGTGGATCCTCAGGATGGCAATGACAATATAAATGTAGGAGTCCAAGATGATCACACCACTGAGTACACCTAGGGCTCCAGTCAAGATGAAAAGTAAAAATTTATTGACGTGTGTTTCTGCACATGTCAGGGAGAGAACAGGAAGAAGGTTGCAGAAGAAGTTATTGATGATATTTGGACCACAGTAGGGTAGGTGGAAGGTGAAAATCGTGTGGGTCATGGTGCTCAAAAGTCCCACAGCATAGGGCCCTACTACCAGCTGCACGCAGACCTACTGGGTCATAATGAGTGTGTACAACAAAAGTTTACAGATGGCCATACAGCGATCATATACCATGGAAGCCAGGAGGAAACACTCAGTTACTACAAACTGACCAAAAAACCATATCTGGGCAGCACAATCAAAAAATGAGATTACTTTTTCTTGCAAAAAGATGTAAGTCAACACCTTAGGGCCAATGACAGAGATGGAGCAGATGTCCACAAAGGACAAGTGAATGAGAAAAAGTACATGGGAGTGTGGAGTCGGGAATCCATGCAAATGAGAGCAATCATCCCCAAGTTTCCCAGAAGAGTACAAGATAAACCAAAAAAAAAATATCAGGAAGAGAGCAACCTGTTGCTGGAAACTATTTGTTCAGCACATGAACAAAATTTCAGTCACCAAAGTCTGATTTCCATAATCCATTTCTCTGATTTGATCTGTTATGAGAAAGAAAGATTTTTTTTACTTTGCAATCAATTCATATTTAAAGACTTCTTAATTTCACATCTGAATTTAGTTTTTATTTTTTAAGTGACTTAGCAAAGGCTGGCAGATAGCCTGCTTGATGTCCTGCTAACTATGTGGCAACACTGAGCAAGACACTGAACCTCACTGTGCCTTTTTAGTTCCCCTCTATGTCAACAGAGAATTTTGTACAGAATCATAGAATTTTAGAGCTAGAAGCAAACGTTGGAGACTGTCTAAGGCAAGTCCTCTAGCCATGCAAGACTACCTTTCTAAAAATGCCTGCCTTTATACCAAGGATATCTTAAGAAACTTTTCATAGAAAAGGCATTACATGAACTCAGTGCATTCAGGCTGGTATCTCTACTCACTCCAGGTGAAGGATAAATAGGTGTTAAAAACATACCTTCCTCCCTATTCCTTTAGATGCTATAATAACAGTTAACTGATTCGTCTATGACACAACATCTGATCTGAAAGGAGGGAGGACAAGCTGAGACAAGAGAACTTAGCTTTGGAGCAGGGATCAGGGTCCTCAACAGCATTTCCTCTGTGCTATCTGCATTCCTTCATATCATTGGAGTATATACCTATTAATTCAGTAACTCTATCGAATGGACACCGGAGAAGAAACCAGTTCCTGAAAGTTGAGTAGGTGCCTTGACCTAATCAGTGTATCAGGCACTCGAGAGAGAAAAACAACTGTTTTAAGAATGAAAGGAGCAATCCTGTGCATTTATCCCTGAGAAATGAAAATGCATGTCTGCAAAAAAACCCACACAAGATTGCTCATAGCAGTTTTATTTCTAATGACCCCAAACTGGTAAAAACTGAAATGTTTTACAATAGGTGAACGGTAACCAAACCATGGAACATCCATACATTGGAATATGACTCAGATATAAAGAGGAACTAAATATTGATACACACAAAATTTGGATATGTATCAAGGGTATCGGGCTAGTGAAAAAGAATATCTCATAACTTCACAGGTTCTATGATACCATTTATACAACATGTTTGAAATGGCAAAAGTATATATATGGAGAACATGTTACTGGTTGCCAGAGATTAGAGATAGTAGTAGGGAAGGTGGTGAAAGGAGTGTCATAAATGTGGCAGAGCTACACAAATCTATACATGTGATACAATGGCAAAGAACTGTACACACACATTGTTCCGGTATCAGTTTCCTGGTTCTGATGTTCTACTATAGTTACATAAATATAGAAACTGGGGGAAATTGGATGAAAAGTACTAGGGACCTCTCCAAACTATCTTCAAAATATCCTGTGAGTTTATAATTATTTCAAAATAAAAAGTTGAGGAAAAAGGAATTAGGAGGAATAAAGGAAAAGGGGAATTGAGGACAGAGAAAACAAGGGTAATTAAAAAGGGGAGTATGAATTTTGGATCTTGAAATAATTATGATGATTCCAAAAGCACTTTTGCACAAAAATATTCACAGGACATGAGGGAAGAAAAGTATTCACTGAAAACTAACTACTCTCTCCTCTGGTAAGAAAGCTTGGAGAGGGTTGTGGTTAAGCATAGAAATTAATTAAATGAAAAGCTGCTGGCAGCTTGTGGTTGCACAGGCAATGGGACTTAGAAAAGAAAAGGACTTGCAGTGGTTTAGCTTAAGAATAGGTAGAAAGACTATACATTAATATTAAAATGTTTCAAGAATTTATTATATTCTAAACAGAGAAACTCATTTCAGATCATTTATTTTTTTCCTTATTACACAAAGAAGATGGAAGCAAACTCTTAATATGTCACAGTAAATTTAAGTTTTGGAAGATTTATTTTGATAATTATGAAGCTAAAATGTACATACATATCTATGATCTCAACTGCCTCTGTAAACAAAGGTAGTGAAGTAATACATCATTGATCATGGCTTTGCTTTTAAAACTGTATTCTACTTTGAATCCTACAAAGTACAAATAATAGTTACTGACAGTAGAAAAGTCTATTAAGCTGTATTGTTCTCAGCCTTACCCAGTCCAGAGATTAGAATAGAGAAAAACCATGTATTATGTGTGCCTGTGAATTTGGGCAGGAGGTGAGTGAGACATCAGGTCAGCTGATTCAGAGATCTGTTTTCTACTGATACCCAATCTAGGTAAAAGGAAGAAATTAAGATGAAAAGCAGCAATGGCTTCTTAATTCTAACATTCAAGGAGCCCATAAATCTTAAAGGACATTTCAGTATCTCTATGCCAAACACAAATTTCACCTAAAATGTACATTCAATTTAGATAATTGAAACCAAAAAGAAACAGACTAGACATTATTGTTCATGTCAAATTATTCTCCCAGTGAATTTAGAGACTGCTTTTTTCTAGGCTTCTATACTCATTTCTGCAATTTAGGAAATCATTTAACTTACTTGTCTGAAGACGATTTAAGAACTCGTTTAACTCACCAGTCTGAAGAGAAAAACCCTGGACTCTTCGCTTATCCATTTCAAAGTGAATTACAGAACTAACAGTAGCTGATATGAAAATAAATTACCCTTATAAAAGGAGACTGTTCATTCTTCTCAGCTCCTTTGGGTGTCTAGGAAGATAAACAACATAGTGATGCCATCTTGAAAAATGGACCTTCCAACAATACTTTAAGAAAGAGTTCACTGACTCTCAATTCAGCACAGCACACAGGAGAGGTTTTTCTAAAGAGCTGTTCATTAAATTGGAGCTGACTCAAGGAATCAGAAGCTCAGGATATTAAGCCTATAGGGAAGATATTAAAGCTTTATTTTGAGAAAACAGTTTCAGAAGCTTTGAACCCAGTGTGATTGCACAAAATAAATCACTTTCTCCCTTGGTAACCCATTCCTTTAGGTTATTCTGAGCCTTTCACAATGGCTCTTGGTGTTATACAGATTGCGCATTCTAAAACAGAGCCCTCCCTCAAAGAGACCACACTCAGAGGTAATAGGGGCAACGTGGTTGGCTCAGGAGTTACAAGGAGGGAACCAGAAAGATTTGGAAAAGGTTTCATAATAATGATTATCAAAGGGAGCTAAGATATAGGATAAATAAGATTTAAGGGGAAGGGATATTTACATGCAGCAGTGAATGGCTATAAAATTGGACAGCATCTTTCACAGACAGAGTGGGCTTATGAAAATTTCAAAACGTAAAGTTGAAAAAATATATTTGGGCCCAAACATCATAAATAACTTAATATTAGGCCAAGGATTTTGAACTTCTTTCTGTAAGCAATGAGGAGCCTTTCAGATTTCAGGAAAGAGATGACATGTATTCACCTAAAAGCTCCTGCAGGAAGTTAATCTTGTCATCAGTGGCACTTACTCTGTGTTAGCACACTTCTAAGTGTTTTTTGTTTTTGTTTTTTCAGGACTGGGGATTGAACCCGGGGCCTTGTATGTGAGAAACCAGCCCTCAATCACTGAGACACATCCGCGTCCTTGACTTGGTTTATTTATTTGTTTTTGCTTGTTTTTTGATTTTTTTAGGGAGGCACTGGGAACAGAACCCAGGACTTCTCATGTGGAAAGCAGGAGCTTAACCACTTGAGCCACATCAGCTCGCCTTTCTAAGCATTCTGAGGAGGGTTTCAACTAATGCAATGGATTAATAGAAAGAATGGAATCTCCTACTCCACCTCCCCTCATCAGTCCACTTTAGCCCCACAGGCCACCATTCTGTTCTTATAACAAGCAAAGCATGAGCCTACCTCAGAATCTTTGCTCTCTTTCTTCAGCTAACAATGTGTTTCTCTCCAGATATCTGCACGATTTACTTCTTCACTTCATTCAGTCCTCTACAAAATATCTGCTTACTTGAGAGGCCTTCACCAATCATCCTTTGTAAAAAAGCAGAGCTGACTTCACTCCAACACTCATTCACTTGCTCTGTGCTTATTATTTTTCTTCAAGGCAATTACCATTACCTGCCATTAATGTTTATTATACTCTGCTACATAATAAGAACATGAATGGATTTTATCTGTTTGTGTGCATTATATCTCCAGCTTCCAGAATAGTGCCTTACAGAATAAGCATTCAATAAATATTTTTTAAAAAAATAAGTAACTGAATAAATGAATAATACTAAAAGTATAGATGCAAGAAAACAATTAGGAAATCAATCTACCTTCTTTTAGGAGTTGGAAAATGAGAACCCTCTGTGGTAATAGAAAGGAATTGAGGCTATATTTTTGAGTGATAGTCCTAAGAAAATTGAACCTAAATGGACAAGTTTTTCTTCCTGGCTTGAAAATGGAAATAGTTGAACCAATGTTGATTTTTGTGGCTGGGACAATGCTCATTCTATATCTCTCTAGATCTCAACTGCCTTTGATTTTAACACTGCTATGGTTTCTGTAATTCATTTCCTCCAAAATCATGACTGACCCAGGGTATTGAAGCTTGGTCCCACCACATAACTCACTGGTCTTTAGAGATCCAGGTCTAATTCTACTATGTCATTAAGGGAAGGCATACCTTTTCTTCGGGCTACTTCTGTGCTTCAATCTAATTCTTCATTCCTAGCCTGGCCTTGGGTCAGCTGCTTGTTCCAGGAAGACACAGAAGTGCTCCTCTGCCAAGTCCTCCTTCAAGGAAGAACATTCTGTCCAGCTACCAGCAGTGTGGTCAGCAGAAATCCTCCAGCTGTTGCCTCCTGCAGGGTCTGCCTGAGCTGTAGAGAGCTGTCTTGTTCAAGGTCATGTCCATTTCTCTGAACAGCCCCCATCAAGTGACTGAGTGAGGCAGGGATAAAATACATCATTATTTTGGCTTAGCCTGGTACACTCTGACAGGCAACACTTTCTCCAGGGTTCCATTTTATTTACCTGGGCTTTACCAGGTTTATTTTGCAATTTATCTTCTTCCTCTGCCCAATCTTATTTCCTTCCTCTTCCTTTCACAGACATTGATCCCAGAAAAACATTTTGCAACCCAAATTCTGGTGGTCCAACTGTTAAAAGTTTCAGTAGGTGGGAGTGGAAGTAGCTCAAGTGGTTGAGCAACTACTTTCCACCTATGAGGTTCCAGGTTTGATTCATGGTACCTCCTAAAAACAAAAAACAAACCAACGAAAGGGCAATACTGGAACTATTACACACATATACACACATGCACACAGTTTCTTCCACCTGAATTTTCTATCTTCTGTTTCTTTCCTGCTCTAACCATATAGTTTTAAAATAAATAAAAAGCAACAGCAAAAAAATCCACAAATACATAATTCAACAAATCAAGTAGAAAAAATTAATAATATAACTTAGCAAAATTTAATAGATTGGTTTAATGGAATATTCTTTTCATTTTCCTAGTAATTGTATTCAGCTATTTTAATGGTTTCATTTTTTAAGAAGCTTTGGATCACAGAAGGTTTACAACTGGGGTGGGGGAAGATCATTGGTGTAGGGTGTCAGTGGTGGGGGATGCATGGTAGGAAGTTCACTTGAGCATACATATAAGGTATTTAAAAATGTTCAGATATTCGTGGGACATTGTCACAGTGGGTAGAGATTCACACAATAACCAAGAGAATGCTGAATTCACATCCTGGAGGGCTCTGACACATTCTCTAAGGGAGCAGCAACAGTCCCCCAAGTGCAGGGTCACTGACTGCTAAAGAGGGTGATCCACTGATGGGCCCTTGATATTGATGACTAGGCTTGTGAGTCTTTGCTCTTGAAATTGAAACTCAGCCTATTGTTATGGGGTGCCTAAGGGTTGTCTCCTGAAAGCCTCTTTGTTGCTCAAATGTGGTCTCTCTTTAAGCTGAACTAAGCATATAAATGCATTATCTTCCCCCCACCATGGGACAAGACTCCCAAAGGTGAGGCCCCCTGGCACCAAGGGATTTCTACCAAGTACCAACTAGCAATGCAACTGGAAAAAGTGGAAAAAGACCTCGAATAAGAGGGAGGAAAGGTAAAGACAAATGAATTTATACGGCTAAAAGACTTCAAAGTGAGTTGGGAGGTCATCCCAGAGATAATGCTTATGCACATTTCTGCAGCATCTCATATACTTCCAAAGTGGATACTACCCCTAATAGTGGGGCTTCTGAGGGCTTTGGAGACACCTAGGTCCTATGGTCAGGGCAGATAGCTCCAGAGTTTGGTGCCTTGCCATTGGGCCCTACTTTGGAGTTTGTGCTCCTGATAGTGACAGAGTTGTACTCAATCATGTCGTCCCTGCACATGGCTCATCTGTCCCTTCTATTTAAACTTATACTTGGAGCTGGAGTTTCTGGGTGTACATGCAGGGACTCTAGACTTTGGGCTGTCCATGTGCCAACTGGGCCCGGAACCTCGGTGGAATTGCAACACCTACTCTACAACTCATTGGACTCACCCAGGACAACTGGCAGGGAGATGATGGACAACAGCCTTCCTAGGGAATGGAGAAAGTCTGCAGCTGCAGGCAGGATAATCCCATCTATCTTCTCCCATGGGATATAAGCCACCTCTTAATCGAAGGTAGTATAGATGTCACCATCCTAGAATCCTCGGGATTGTGGGAAGAGCTATGGACTAGAGTGGACTTACTGGTATTCTACTATAGACATATTGTGATTCTAACAATGGAAGAAATTACAACATTGATGTGGAGCCAGTGGCCACTGGATGCTCTGGGTGCAGGGAAAGGGAAAAACAGTTGTATTACAGGGGAAACAGGACTTGGGAAACATCCTGATTGACGTTGCAATGACAGATATAGGCCATTTTACAACATCATATAACCTGCAGAACTGTGTGTGAAACAGTATAGACTACAATGTGAACTATGGTCCGTGCTTACTGACAAAGCCCCAGGATGTGTTTATCAATTACAATGAATGTGCCACACTAATGAAGGATATTCATTTGGGAGGGTGTGGGAAGTGTGGGGAGTGGGGCATATGGGAATCCCTGTATCTTTTATGTAACATTTATGTAATCTGAGTATTTTTTTTTAAATTAAAAAAAGAGTATTAAAAACATGGAATTCATGTATCCATTCATTAATTTCTTGATTCAACAATCATTTTTGATACCCGCCCCCCCATGAACTAAGCATATGCCTGGACTCTATGGTTATATCTATGCTAAAGATAAAGACCTTGTAAAACAAGTATTCCTTACTTTCCAGTCAGAAACAGACTATAAACAAATGCTTAAAAGTGTAATTAATGCACATATAAACATATATCATCTCAGAAAGCAAGAAGTGCTGTGAAGAAAAACAAATCTCAGCTCAAATGCAACCATATATGAGGACAACCTAGTAGAAAGGAAAGATAAAGGACTTAGAACCCAGCAAACCTAGAATTAAACAGAGGTTCTGCCTCTTCTTAAATATAGAGTTTTGGGTTATTGATATATGTTAAAAATAAAATAAGAATACTCAGCAAATAGAGTTATTTTTAAAAATGAATTAAATAAAACATGCAAAATTTATAAATTAATTAAATTAAATACCAATAGGTAATCCCCTGTTCCTTTCCTTCTCTCCTCTGTTAAATTTTTCCTGTACCTAAGGCCAGCATTTGTTGTTTCCTCATAATGATTCCATAGCAACATAGCATCCCTTTCATACAGCCTTTATCAAATGTTATAGTATTTCCCAACCTAGAGTGAACAAATTGAGCAAAGCATTCATGCTTTACTAATATTTATACGTACCCTTGGGCCTTATCACAGTTTCTGAAGGGTAGACGGTGTTAGATATTTAGATAAATGTATGAGAAGGAAAAACATCATTATAATTTCAATCATACATGTTTGGTTTTTCTAGCTATATGTCATCCTTGGACAGATCATTGTACCACTATGAAGACAACATATATACTAGTCTGTTTCTCAGCATGGAAACATGGAAAGAGCTAGCATACTAACAAACCCAAAAATAAAAAGGAAATCAGTAATGTGATCTCAGGTGATATTGCTGCCTTATTTAGAAATAGGGGATTTAGGTTGGAGATATGATCAAGGAACATACAATCTGGTCTTCAAATACCTAAAGCGCAATTATGGAGAAAGAGCTTTTATGAAAAATTGTGCTTTTACATTTTTGTCTGAGCAGCACCAGAAGGCAGCTACAGCTTTTGGGGGTTTAAGTTGTAAAATAGTGTATTTAGGCTCAAGAAGGTAAGCAAAATGTCAGCAATTACAAAATTCCAACAAGGAATAGCTGGTTTGGGAGGTATAAAGATCCTCATCACTTTAGTGGAGGCACTCAGACAATGACTGGTTAGCAGTCAGGACTATTGTAGAAAAAATGAAGTGTCAGGGTTATAGGGTTGAAGATTTCATCTATTGAACAATTGGATACCTGAGTTTGTCATCTTATTAATGTATTGCTCTAATTCAGTGTAATAGAATTATTTTCATTATTTTCTCAGAATTCATATGGACACAATTTAAGACCATAATAAAAATGACAATTAATATTTATAAATTCCTGATCAAAAAATATGCTACTCAATCACTAGACTAATAAAAGAGAAAGAAACCATTTCACATAATCAACAGGAAGTCAAGGTAGGGCATTGTGGGATCGTCACCTGAAAATTCAACAGCCTCCCTACTCAATGGGTACTCCATGAACCAGCTGCACTGGCGTCCCCTGAAAGTTTGTAAAAAATGCAGAATCTGAAGCCCCACACCCACTTCAGACTAACTGAATCAAATTCTGTATTTTAACAAGGCCCTCAGTTAATACATATACATATTAATTACTGAATCTCCCAGTTAATCACCAGTATAAACAAATTCAATTTACTATGCCATTGTCTTATGATACTAAATAATGTTTAATAGGAAATAAATTGCCATTTTGGTATAATAGTGGTTGGCTAAATTAGATGAGTCTTTTATACCTCCAATAAGTTACTTATGGAAGTCCCTAGAGATTGTCTACTTTAGTCATACGGATAAGTATTACTTAAATGCTATCTCATATAAACCCAGGCCTCCAAAAGAATCATGAACCATTCCAGATAACGTTTTGTTTGTTCATGAATGGGTTCATGTAAGGGCAGGAAAACAATGAAAAATAATTGAAAGAGTTTTGAAAAAAAACTACATGTCACAAAATCACCTGCAGTGAGACACTGATCATTTCATATCACCAAATTCTCCTTAAAATTAAGAGCTTGACAAAGCATTTTGGCCACACACAAAAAAGGTAAAAGTAACCTGCTATTTAGGTTTAAGAACTATGCAAACCTTTTGTTCATGGTGAAACATGCATATAAATATTTTAGCCAAGCTGACCTATTAGGATAGACTACATGTAAGGAAATTTAGTTTATCAGGATACTTACCTTTTGAAAATCCTTTGTTCACTTCTTTTGATTCTTTCAAAAAGAATTCCAAAATTTCTTGGTTCTGGCAAGAATTGTCTCTGCTGTGGTGTTCTCAAAATATCAGAAGGACTTATTATATTCTTATGAACAACAGGGGTTATCTCTACCCCTATTAACCTGGGGTCTCCCAGCACAGATAAAACCATTTCTTGTCTTTTGTTAACTCTTATATGGCACTATACAAGGGACATGTTTTTCTTGAAAGGTTTGAGTAAATTGTCACTTGATTCCTGAAGAACCACGATCCTCAAGAGTTTATATCAATAGAGAGAATATTAAAATAGATGGCATGATATTAGAGCTAATATTGCTTCACAATATTTTTTTCTCAAAGTAAACCATCCAAATTAAAAATACTTACTCCTATGTTGGAAACATTTTAGAAAAATAGAGTAGAGTTTTGCGAATAATAAAAAAGCATGCTAAGAGGACAGGAACTCGAAATTCCAATACTACTCCTGTTTACTGGCTGTTTCAGGAGACTGGACATAAACATGAAAAAAAAATCAAACATGTAGAACAGAGACTTGAAAAATGCCTTCTTTTATGTTTATTTACAATGACCAAGGAAAGCTCTCCTTTGGGGAAAGGACTCCCAAGGCATACCTGTAAGTATGCCTTTATAGAAATAATATACGTTTTGAGATCAAAAACAACAAACACATTTCTGAATTTCAGTGACATACACTATATTTTTTTTTAACTTTTCAAATATTCATTTTATGCCATGTTGAAAAAGAAGGCTTTACTAACTAAACTCCGAACAAATTCTAATAGAGATACTATTAGCAATAAAAGTAACTAGCAAATTCTACAACAACAACAATTCTAAATTTCATATAATAAATTTTATGAGATTTTAAGAGGAAGAAGTCATTGTGGATTGGAGTGATATATTTTGGTCTAAGAATTTTAATTCTCCATCTCTAAATCTTATTTCTACCAAAAGAGATTATCTTTAATAAAAGGCAAAATGCCTATGTGTTAGGTTTGTAAAGTTTCAAAAATATCCCATAGAGTTGGATAAAAACTTTTAGGAAAGAAATGGGTATTTTAAAAAAGATAATATAAATAATTGAAGAGAAATGAACAGGTATTAAATATACAACCAACAAGATCATAAAAGGCAGAACTGGAAAATATTAGCTCTATTTGAAAGACAATTTTCCATATAGTTTCTTCACCAAGTTATCTTCATCTGCATCCATATATCTCTCAGTTATACTAAAGATATTCTATGCATTTATATTTAAAGCCAGTCCATCTAACCCTACATCTGATTCCAGGCCCTTCAGAATCAAAAGAACATTCATACATTCATTTGCCTACACTCTTGCATCTTCAATTTTCCCACATATACCCTCCAAGAACTATGTCATCTTTGTGCTCTACACTATAATGGCTATAGGGCTGCCTCCAATTCCTCTCCTGACTTTCTCTCTTAAACCCACTCCAAAGAGGCATTCGTCCTCATCACTCCAAAAACTCCAATGATGTCTACACTTCCAAATTCAGTGAACACTTTTCAGTTCTCATTATTTAAGTTAATGCAGTACTTGACATTATTGGTCACTCCCTCTTTCTTCAAATAATTTCCTAAATGGC
>JAQZBX010087659.1:0-12842 GCA_029593785.1 Cabassous unicinctus | reverse complement strand
AATAGCCAGATATAGTTGCTATGTACAGCAGGGGAAGCATAGAGAGATTGAAAGGTGAAGAATTTTCTTGTTTATTTGTTTTTCTGTTTTTTGTTTACTATTATTATTATTGAAACAATGAAAATGCTCTAATAATGATTGAAGTGATGAATGCACAAATATGTGATTATACCAAATACCATTGATTGCACACTTTGGATGAATTGTATGCTTTATTAATATGTATCAGTAAAATTGATTTGTTTTGAAAAAATAAAGGTTATATATTTTTAAAAGACTTAATGTTGTGCATAATTGACTTAGCACTGGATATTATGGGTTTCACTAATTCATAAAACAACACAGGTGAAATGTATAAAATGGAGAAGTGGTGGTTAGTGTAATTGACAGTGGTTCAATTTATTTATTTATTTATTTATTTATTTATTTTTTTACCGGGAAGTCCCGGGGATCAAACCCAGGTCCCTCCATATGGGAGATGGACGCCCAACCATTTGAGCCATATCCACCCCCAGGTTCAATTTAAATGATCATAAATGATGATGAATCATTTATGATCATGATCGAACCTGGGTTCGATCCCCGGGACCTCCCGGTAAAATAAAAATATATATATATAGAAGGCACATGGGCTGCTAGGCTCTGTGTGCTGGTGAGCCGCCAGGCCCCGGGAGCCATGCAGCAAGATGATGACATAAAAGGAGAGAGACAAGACGAGATGCTCCAAAAGCTCCAAAAACCAGGAGCCGAGGTGGCGCAGTTGGCAGAACACCTCTCTCCTACATTGGAGGTCTCCAGGATCGAATCCTGGTGAAGACTGGAGGAGGAGGATGAGAAGAGATGAAACAGACACAGAGAACTGCCCAGCGAATGAACACAAAACAGCAAATGGGGAAGGGGGGGGTTAAAATGGATCAAGTAAATAAATAAATCTTAAAAAAAAAAAAGTTTTATTTATAAGATAATTATAATAAAAATGAGTATGAATATAGATAGAAATTGTAGAAGGATTTAGGACTCAACTTAGATCAGACTTTTCCTACATGAGCATTGAGACAGATTCCCCCATTAGGGTGCCCTGTGAAGGTTAGTTCCTATTGCCTAAATGCCTGGAGCTCTTTCAGGTGCTGCCCTTTCTGAATTCTGGTTATCCAGCGTTTTTTTCTGTGACCTTCCTTATATTGTTTAGAGTATAAACTATGCTGCAATAACAAAGAGACCCCAAATTAAAACAACTTATATGAGATAAAAGCTTATTTCTCATGTAACAGTTCAGAGGTAGGATAACGACCTAAGCTGCTGGGTGGCTCAGCTGCGTTAAGTCATCCATGGCCTCTAGTTCCTTTTCTCTTGATGCTCTGCCATTCCCTAAGATATTTTCCTCATTTGAATGGTTAAAGCTGGGACACTGCAATGGGACTGCTGCCTTCCAGCTCTGGGGGAGGGCAAAAGAGCAGAGGTGGAGGGAAACTCATTCATTTTTAAGCAATGATGCAAAGGTTACACATATCACTTTCACTCATATTTCATTGGTAAGAACTTGGCCACATGTAGTTCAAAGGGAAACTGGGAAATGAGGCCTCTAACTGGGAGTTTGTGTTCCCAACTAAATCTTTATTAGTGTGATAAAAGGGGAGAACAGACTTTAAGGGATGTGATGGATTGAATCTGTATGGACCCCCAGAAAATCACATTCTTAAAGCTAATCCATTCCTGTGAGTGTAAGTTTATTGTAAGTAAGGCCTTTTGATTAGGGTACTTCAGTTAAGGCATGGGCCAGGGTGGGTCTTAATCCTCTTACTGGAGTCCTTTATAAAATAATGAAACTCAGAGAGAGAAAGAGAAAGCCACTGAAATAAGAAGCTGAAAGCAACAAAACAAGGAAGAGAAGGGAGAACCATGCAGATACCACTTTGTGTCTTGCCATTTGACAGAGGAATCCAGGATTGCTGGCAGCCAGTCTTTGGGAACATAGCATCCTCTGATGATGTCTTAATTTGGACATTTTTCTCAGCCTCAAAACTGTAAACTTATAAGTTAATAAATTCTCATTGTTAAAAGCAGATTTTAATAACAAAAAAACACCAAAAAACAAAAGCAGATTTATTTCACGGTATCTGCATTTCAGCAGCCTAGCAGACTAAAACAGGGTACAACTATCTTTCTCCCACATCCCCCTCATATGCTTTGATCAATTCCTTCTTAAAAGGAGTGAGTTTACTTCAGTTTACAGACAGTTCATTCTTGCAATCGAAGTAACCTGATACCTATTCCTTCTGGCCCCAGTTAAAATGATACCTCCTCAAAGAGGCTCACCTGAATACCTTCTCTAAAGGTTGTAATTATAATTTTTTTGGCTATATTTTTGTCTGTCTACCCACATATTTTTCTTCTTCACCACCTTATCTCCATCACCTAGCACAGTGCTGGGCATTGAGTAGGCATGAAATTTAAATGTTTGGTGTTGAATGAATGAAACAGTGGTCAAGGATGACTCAGTGAGTTCTGGATTGAGCAACTAAATATATTAGTAGAGATTGAGAATACAGGAAGTGGGACAAGTTTGGAAGAAGGGGAAAAGATGACCAGTTTTGCTTACACATGTTGAGTTTCAAGAGTTTGAATGATTTCACTGTAACATCCAGTAGGCAGTTAAAAACATGAATTTGGACCTCTGGAAAGAACACAGGATTGGAGTTATAGATTTGAGAGCCTTGAGAAGGGAGAGGATGGATCACTCAGGAACAGCGTGGGAGACTGACAAGAGGTTTAGAAGGGAACTATGAGGAACAACACAGTTACAGAGTGCGCAGAAGAGGAGAGACGGAGACAGTCAATAAGAACAAGGGAGAAGAAACTTTCAGGGAGGAGGTAATGGTGACAAGTGGTACAGAATGGGGGTAAATTATTCAAATACGTTCTGAAAAATGTACCTTAGACCTGCCATTTAGGAAGCCTTTGGTATGGGAGCCTTGGTTAGAATAGTTTCAGTGGATTAATGGATTCAGTCCACTGTGGACTGAAGAAAAAGTGTTAAGGAAGTGAATGTAGTGATTGTAGAATTCAGCCATGAAAACAATGGAGAGATTTCATTTGGAAAGAGAGGCAGGGTCAAAGGAGAGTTGCTTTTTAAGAGGGAAGAGAATTCTGAATCTCTTTATATAGGTGAGACAGATGGGGGTGGGTGGGGGAGATGATTGAGGGGCAAAATTTGACCTACTGGGTTGCAAATAGGGAGGGACAACGGAGGGTTTCCCATCCCTGAAGGTGTAGAGATAAATTGAGAGTTAGGGGACAGGAATAGCAAGGAGTTGAAAGAATTTTTTATGATGGCCTTTATCTATGAAGGAGGGAGCAAGGTTATCTGCTGCGAGAGGAGCTGGAGGTGGGATAGAAGATTTTAAGATAGGGGAAAGTTTTGCCTAACTTCTAGGAGACAAGGGAAATGTGAAAGATTGCAGACAGGGGACAAATAAAAGACCTGCTGTGGCAAAACTACTATGGTTGGAAATGCTTTCTTCCCGTCCCATCCTTCCTAACATAAGTTACTTCCAAAAAAGGCTTCAGGCTGCCAAATCTTAGTTCATGCACCAAACTACTCAGATACTAGATTTTTTCAGCAAAAATAACGGGCAAAGCCAACGCCTCTGCCAGCGCCCTTTGTCCCAATAATGAAGATGGAGCAGGCCGCCGGCCCTGTTGCGTACCCCGACTCCTTCCTACCCTAGCAACACTACCGTGAACTATGCCCCTCTGCACAGCACAGGGACCTCACAAGTGCTTGCAGCAGATAATGGCAGATTTAGAGCCAGATAGTTATCTTGTAAATAACGTCCCCCAAAACACGTAGCATTTAAGGCACGCTGAAGCAAGCAATGCTGAGGGAGCTGGTTATCGTGTTTCCTTTTTTCCCTCACCGTGCATCAGGACGCCTAGAAGCATTCAGCACACAGACCAATTTCTGTCAAACACAAATACTAAAACACAGTAAGAGGAAGTAGGAACAATGAATGTCGTGCCAGCCGAGAGCTGACGCACAGCGGGTTAAGGCAGGGCTAGGGCCGCAGCCCAGCCCCTCCCCCAAAGACGTCACAACCCCAGCGCTTTGAGACCGCCTCGTAGCGGGCGTGAACAATCGCTACACCCGCCCCAGCTACACTCGAGCCCTACGGTGACGTCACTAGACCTCAGCCTCTAGTAACTCTCCGCGCCACGTCCAGTCGCCGGGCGCGGTGGCGCGCGCCTGTAGTCCCAGCTACTCGGGAGGCTGAGGCAGGAGGATCGCTTGAGCCCAGGAGTTCTGGGCTGCAGTGCGCTATGCCGATCGGGTGTCCGCACTAAGTTCGGCATCAATATGGTGACCTCCCGGGAGCGGGGGACCACCAGGTTGCCTAAGGAGGGGTGAACCGGCCCAGGTCGGAAACGGAGCAGGTCAAAACTCCCGTGCTGATCAGTAGTGGGATCGCGCCTGTGAATAGCCACTGTACTCCAGCCTGGGCAACATAGCGAGACCCCGTCTCTTTTGCCCCTGTCAAGTTCTGAGTTTTATTTAAAAAGGCAGAGCTTTCCAACCTAGATTAAGTCTGGACAGGCATATTTTTGGTCTTTAAATTGCCTTCCTATTTGTATTTTACATCTCATCTACGATTAAAACGCAACGAATGTTACAGGATAATATAAGAATTCTAGCCGCCTCTGCTCTGACCCCTGCTGGAGCATAGGCAAAACGTTTCGTCGAAAACCTGTTATTGCCCTCGGAGCCAGCAGGGGCTGCTCGTTTACTCCTAGAACCTGTTGGAGAAAATGGCCACCGGACGATAGTGCAAAAAGTGCACCCCCGACTCCAGAATCCCAAATTCTTGCGGCGATCCAAGATGTTGCTCTCAGTTATCACCATCATTTCCCGGCACTGACTTTCCCTCAACACCCTCTGCCACATGATGTCAACACTGTCCCGTTAAAGTTTTTGCTTTTGAAGTTTTACTTTTGAAGATCCGACTAGTAACAGTCTTCCACCCGAATTCTTAACGTTCTAGCCGTTTACGGGTAGGGCTGACCTACCGTCGGAGGAAAGCACTTCTTCCTCCGTGTAGGGGGAAAAAACACCCTTAGGAGGAGCCCTGAACGCCACCGTGGCAGAATGCCGTTGTCCTAGCCATACTCCCTTAAGTTGCTAAAAGCTAACTGCGCATAGACTCAGAATGTTAGAGATGAAATCCAAGTGCAGGGAGCTTAGAGCACTCCACGAGACTACTGTGAAGATGGGTCTTGAACTGAGTACGAGAAAAAAGGCTCAGCGTTCCATACTAAGCCGTCTTGAGCAACTCTCTAATTTCAATTTTAAAGGAAAGAACTGAATACGGTTTGAAAGAAGATAATTAAAATTTTCAGTTCTTAGTGATCTATGAGAGTAATTTCATCTTTAGGAAAGAACTGTCTTAGAGGGCTCCCTATTCAGGCATTTTAGGAGCAGTAGAAACTGAGATTGAACAAGCATTCACATTAGTCTCATAATTTGATCTATTTCATAATCTATTGGAAATTTAAAGACTCCAAGCACTGAACACAGAATATTCCCTTCTACCTGTGGTGCAATGAGAGGGAAAGGAGAAAAATGTACTAAGCTTTTCATAAAGCTAATTGTATTCAATTTAATTTTTTTTTTAATGGCTCATTCCATTTTAGAAAAGACCTCCTAATATTCAACACATATGTTTCCCATGGTTGTTTCTGGTTCTGTCCTCTGCAACCATATGGAATGCCTTATTCCAGTTCTACAAGACAACTTTTCAAGGATTAAAATGTTGCCACCAAAGGAATGCATTTTTATTAAATGGAAATATGTGGAAATGCCATTCTTTACATTTACTCCACTCTGCTCAAAAAAGAGGAGGCAGAATAATTTTGACCTCTCTCTCTCCACTAAATGGATCCCTAAAATTTGGTCTAGAATGACTTGGCCATAGATGTAAGGTTTGAGTAGCCTCAGAGATTTGAGTAGCCACTTCAGTTAGCTCTTCAGTTCTGTTTTAGTTTCCTGGGCTGCTCAAGCAAATACCATGAAAGGGGTTGGCTTAAACAATGGAAATTTATTAGCTTACCATTTTGAGGCTGTCAAGGAAATGAAATCTTTCCTAGAGCCTTCAGAAGGAAAACAGCTCTACTGACCCATTTGGACTTCTGGCCTCCAGAACTGTAAGATAATTTTTTGTTGTTTAAGCCACTAAGTTTATGGTAATTTGTTACAGCAGCAATTGGAAACTAATATATGTCAAGGCTAGTCTGCATGACAAAGCCCTGAAACATCAGAAAGGAGTCATTCCAGTTACTGTCTTCTTTAATGTGCTTGCACTTTTTTTTTTTTTTTTAACTTTTTATGCTGAACTCTTTTTCTGGATTTATACTTTTTTCCCCTGTATGTGTGTGTGTGTTTCTTTGAACTGATGTCAGAGAGGCCCTGGAAGCTCTTGGAGAAAGACCTCAACCTAGGGTCAGAAGGTTCTTGACACAGCTGTGAGAAAGAATTCAAGGACTAGTTATATAGTAGCAGGAGAATTTAATGTAAAGCAAAAGAGCACACTCAAGACAGGAGTGTTAGCATGCTTGTACAAGTTGCATGATGGTGCTTGCTGGGGCTGGGGGTACTGTTTTATTAAGGCTGGACTACCCTCCTTCTTCCCCCTCCGTGTAAGTTAGGACTTGTAAAATGTTCTCATTGGTCTGCCTTATGCAAAAGAGGGGTTGAAAACTGCAACTTTTTACTGGCTCCACATTCCTCAGAGTGGGAACTGTCCAGGGGAGGGTCAGTGAAACATGTGGTGGTCAGGTGATAGGTGGGCCTTTTGTCATCTGGTATTTTCTGGCAATCGCCTCGGGCCCTAGGCCTTGAGTGGGTGATTTTCTACTGCAATTAGGTATTATTTGATGGTGATTTTTCCATTGGTCCTCCTCCATTGCTGAATTACCTCCTTTATCCTACCCTTCCCTACCTCAGAATTCTAAGAATTCAGCCATCCACCATCCATCCATCCATCCATCCATCATTCATCCAGCATTTAACAAATGCTCAAGTGCCAATTATTTGTGACATCCTATGCTGACAATAAGCAGCAATAAAATAGACAAGTCACTGTGTTTGTAGAGCTTCCAGTCTAGTGGGGACATGATCATTTAAAAGATGAACCACATACAAAAGTGTGATTTAGGGTTCTTATGCTGCCCTACTAAGTCACTAGCCTACCTTGAATGCCTGAAATTTCCAACAGCAAAAGCATTCTCTTGAGTTAATGCATAGATTTCAGAAGGTCACTGTTGTTTAGCTTGGCTAAATGTAAATGAACAAAGCACTTAACTTGGCATTTCTCTAACATTGTTGGAGAATACCTAGTCTAATCATGCACCATTTAGTTAATATTTTACAATTTCCTGTACATCTGTGAAAGAAATTTAGTATATTATAAAAGTGACCATGCTTCTTTTAAAAATTTTTAATTCTGTATAGTGGAATAACTTTGATATGTGGAGACTTGAAGTTTTCTATATTCAAGTTTGTTAGTCTTATTCTTTATTGCTTCTGCCTTCGGTGTTTTGCTTTTAAGGGCCTTCCTAATCCTGAGATCATATAAATATTCACTAAAATATTTATGACTCTTTTATCTTTGGAGTTGGTGGCACACTTCATTGATTCAAAATCACACTTTATTTCTCCAATACAATGCTTTTGTCCTTAACTCTACTTTGTTTGCTATTAATATTAGAATTTATTTTCTTTTTAAAAATGCATTGGCTTAAATTTGGCTATTTATCTATTGTGAATAAAACACTACTCCAAAATTTAGTAGTTTGAAATAACAACCATTTTATTATATCTCATGATTATGAAGGTCAGGAATTTAAAAAAAAAATTTTGTTAGAGAAGTTGTGAGTTTACAAAATCATGCATAAAATATAGGATTCCTGTACACCACCCTACCACCAACACCTTGCATTTGGGTAGAAAATTTGTTACAACTGATGATAGTACATTTTAATAATTACACTATTTTTTAAACAGTAGTTTCCATTGTTACAATAGATGAAAGATGGTTAAAATAGTTCTATCATCTATTATTTACATTAGGCTATTTTTTTCTTGTATACCATCCTATTAATACCTTGTATTAGTATTGTACATTGTTATAATTCATGAAATAACATTCTTGTACTATTAATTATAGTCCATCTTCTACAATAGGGTTCACTGTGTTGTACAGTCCTATGTTTTATCTTTTTTTATTCTAGTAATTTATACATCCTAAACTTTCTCCTTTAAATCATTTCACCTATATAGTTCCATGTTGTTGATTACACTCACAATGTGCTACCATCACCACCATCCATTTCCAAATACAGGGTCAGGAATTTGGGCAAAACCTCACTGGACAATTCTTCTGCTCCAGATTGACCGTGGTCACCTCTTTTGCTGGTGGCTGGTCTGGATGGCTCAAGACTTAATTCAGATGCCTGGCACCTTGACAGGATTTGCTGAAAAGCTGGGCTCAGCTGGGACGCTCTCCTTCTTGATGCAGTTTCAAGGTCTCTCTGGGTCAGGTCATTAGACTTCTTACATAGTGACTTGGGCGTCAAGAGATCAAGCTGGAAGCTACCAATCCTCTTAAAGTCTAGAGTTAGAAATAGCATTGAATTACTTCATTTTTTTGTACTTTATTTGTCAAAGCAGTCATAGGCTAGTCAAGAGTCAAAAGTGGGGAGGGACCAGAACCCACTTCATGGGTGTTAAAGAATATGTGTGAAAATGTACATAAGACATAAATGTTGTGGGGTTCCAGTGGGTCCTGGGGCCTGGCTCCCCTCCCTAATGGAAACTCAGCCCAGAATAATCAGCTGCCTGCATGCCCCAGGACACAAGTTAAAATGTAACAAACCTCCTCACAGGGAAACAATGTACAGATGGTATCATAGACAGTAATTTTCTCCAGACTGCACAGTTCCTTCCTAAAATAACATCACCAGACCCCATTTATGTGCTTCATGTGACCCTAGCAGAAGCTCTGTTATGAAATGTCGTTGTTCTAAGACCTTTTATATTGCCCCTCCTTTTCCTGCCTCTTCGCGGAGTCCTATCTTCATTTTCTGGACCACCTCCACCAGAGAGAATCCCTCCTGTCCTTAAGTCCCAATAAATAAAGCTTATGTCTAACACTCTACCAGGTGTGTTCTTTGGTCTTGCAACTGCCCCGACCCCGTGCCTTTCAGGAGCTGGGTTGGAACAAATGTAAAGTTTAAAGATTTCATAGAGCGAACAACTATGTAACTGGCATCTAGAAACAGAACTTTGCCAGGATTCTAGAAACCCATTCCCAAATACCCCCTCCTTCTTAGAGATAACTACTATTCTGACCCTATGACATTATCTTCTTTTTCTTTATGGTTTTACTACTTATAGATGCCTCCCTAAATAACCAGTCCTTCTTTGAACATTCTTGAATGTTAGAGAGTTCATCCAGATAAGAAGGCATGATTCATTTCCTTGAAATTCACTCTTATCAGTACTAGTTTTAACTCTTGGGGTTACAAATAAAAAATCTAGCATCATTTCCACCTCAACTGTTTCTCATATACATGGTTTCAATCCCGTTTCACCATTCAGTTTGTCCAGTTTGTATATCTTCTTTGGAAAGTATGGAACACAGTATTCTACATCCTGTTTACCATCTAAGCATAAGGTTGAAATATCCCATCTCTCATTGTAGATCTCAAAACTACTCATTGGTGAGGCCAAATCACACTATTACTGAATACTGAGCTTATAAGAGACTAAAATACACAATATAAAACAGGGCCTGGAGATCAATTTATGGCTATTGAATGAATAATGGATGAATTTTTAAAAATATAACAATCTGGCAGATTGGAAAATGGAGTAGGGAACTCCAAGGTTCCATCCTTCCACATACATAAACTGGCAAAATTGTCAGAATCAGTTTTTTTAAGAACTCTGGAATCTGATAAAACTTTTACAACAACCAGGGGAATGCTTAATGAAGAAAAAAACTGTGGAATTTTGGTAGGAGAGCTCTGTGGTGTTTTAATTTACCCTGTCATGATCTCCCATGCTCCTGTTTTGGCAGAAATCTTGAAGATAGCAGCTTGCATTCCTGGTGCAAGTTACTGCTACCAGGGTGAATAGGAGGGACCTTATTCTAAAAAAAATTGTGGTTGCAGATTTGAACTGACTGGTGGTTCCCTGCTTCCCCAAGGTTGGGGAAACCTCAGGGATGGCATTTCTCTAAAGCATTTAAAGGCAAATGTATTAGCTGTTGCCACCTGGGGCAAGGGATAACAGTCTGAATAAAGAGACTGAAAAGCCTGGGAAGGAAGAGACTTGAGAAGGAGATGCTTGGAGAATTAAGGGCTGTAAAAAGCTCCCACATATTACAAGGAATCTAGAAGCTCACATGTATACATGTAACCAAGGGTTAAGAATTAACAAATTATGATTACTAAATCATTATATAGATGCCTTTATATTACCAATAGCCAAAGGTTAATATCCGAAATTGCTGAAACTGGCTAGACTTAGCCTAGACCTGCTTTTGTGATGGTCATTCTAAACAGGTCTCACCCCTGTTTATAGTTACTCTGGACTAGGCTCACCCTTATGTATACTTACTATTGTGATGATAATTCTAGATTAACTTTACCTTTGTCTATGGTTATTCCAAAACTAAGCTCACCCTTGTGTATGCTTATTATTGTGATGGTAATTACTCCACTCATCCTCTGTTTAATATCCATATGAAACAACCTTGTAAATGACCTTTGTTCTGTATACCTCTGCCCCTATCCTTGTGACTCACCCTGGTTTGGTACCCACCCCCATCCTGTTCAGCCCCTTAAAATTTATTAATGAAGGAACTTGTGCCCAGCTCCACCTCAATTATTCATTAGCAACTGTATTAGTCAACCAAAGGGGTGCTGATGCAAAATACCAGATATCTGTTGGCTTTTATAAAGGGTATTTATTTGGGGGTAGAAGCTTACAGTTTCCAGGCCATAAACAATAAGTTACTTCCCTCATCAAAGTCTATTGCCACATGTTAGAGCAAGATGGCTGCCAACATCTGCCAAGAGTTCAGACTTCCTGGGTTCCTCTCTTCCTGGGGCTTGTTTCTCTCCAGGTTCAGCTGCCCTGCTCTCTCCACAAGGCCAGCTGTAGACTATCAGGTGACTGGCTCTGTATCTCTCCCAGGGGCTCGATTCTCTCCAGGCTCAGATGCTCTGTACCTGTGTGCTTACTTCCCAGGTTCCAGCTCAAAACTCCAACCTCCCTTCTCTACAGTGCAGTTTCTCTGTGAGTCCCCGCCCACCAAGGGGTGGGGATGCAATGTCCTACTGACGTGGCCCAAAGTTTTAATTATTATTTAATCAAGTAAAAGTGAAAACTCTGAATCCAATATAGTCTAATATGCCTGGAGGGATAGACCAGTTTACAAACGCAACCCAATATCTATTTTTGGAATTCATAAACAATATCAAATTGCCATAGCACCCTAATGTTATAAAAATATTAGAATTTCTGCAGATCCAGGAGGTATTTTTGGGGTCCCCAAGGCCACTGACCTCCTTTGCTTGCACAAACAAACTTTCTCTCTTTCAAACCCCAGTGTCTCAGAAATTGGTTTTTATGGTGCATCGGGAAAAAAGAATCCACTTTTGCTCAGTATCATACATACTTAAAATAGGCCTGAAAAAGAACCTAAGCTCTCACCTCCGGCTGACCTTCAGACGCTGTAAGTAGGGAAGGGAAAGCTAAGGCAGAGTTGTAAACTGCCTGGCTAGATGATGATGAAATGCCCTAACACAGACATAATCTGCAAAGACAAGGAGACTTTAATTGTGTTTTATTTGATTTGATTTTGTTCCAGGTATTTAAGGAAATCCCTGTCAAATTATTAGTGGACTAATAAGCTGATAGAACTGAGACTTCAGTGGCCACACATAGCAGAGAATATAGACTTTACCAAATTAGTTTAGAAAAGTAACTAAGCAAACAAAAACAACTCATTACAGGCAGCAACAAAAAACCATAGGGAGGGTGGAAATCTGATTTACAGAGTTGTCACATTATAATATTCAAAATATTCAATTTTCAACAAAATATTATGAGGTGTGAAAAGAAACATTAAAATATGGTCCATTTATAGGATAAAAAAGAAATTAATATAAACTGTCCATGAGAAAGCTCAGGCATTGGAGTCACGAGATAAAGACATTAGATCAACTATCTTAAACATGCTGAAAGACCTAAAAGAAACCATGGACAAGAAATAAAGGAAAGCAGGAGAATTAAGTCTTATTGAATAGAGTTTATCAATAACAACATAGAAATTATAAAAAGGAACAAAATAGAAATTCTGGGATTTAAAAGTACAATAACTGAGAACATTAGCTGGATAGAAGCTTAAGGAACAGATGCCCTAGAGTCTAAATTCCAGCAATAATGTATTAAAATATCAAAATGTCCAGGTTTCAACAAAAGATTATAATTCATAAAAGGAAACTGGAAGCGATGGCCCAGGTAAAGGAAAAGATTAAAGCATCAGAAATCATAAGGAGGAGGATCAGACATGGGACATTTCAGATAAAGACTTTTATAAAATGGTCTTAAATATGCTCAAAGAGCTAAAGGAAAACATGGATAAAGAATTAAAGGAAATCAGGAAAATGATAGATGAACACAAAGGAAATAGCAATAGAGCAGTGGGAATTATAAAAAGGAACCAAACAAAGTTGAAGACAACAGTAACAGATATTTAAAATTACCTGGGAAAAAAGTTAAA
>JAQZBX010087658.1:0-12842 GCA_029593785.1 Cabassous unicinctus | reverse complement strand
TTTAATATATTTTTTATATGTTTTCTTACTAGGTTGCTTTTCAAACTTGGCCAGGCTTACCCTGGTTAATTTATTTATTTCCCTTGCTTACGCTCCTACATTGCTGGTAGCATGTCACTAAATCTCCACCACTCACTGTAAATGAAGACTTGAGCTGTGTTTGGTGTATAATTGGCGGAGGAGCTTTCAGCTCCCATGGAACAGGCATAAACTGAGCACATCCCTGCATGGAACAGTGCACCCCGTCCAGGAGATGAGTGAGTGCCCTTTGAGGGAGGCTGAATTCCTGGAAAGTTGTCTAGAATTAGGATTTCATCTTCTGTTTTTCCTTGACTTTTGATGGAATTATATTTCCATTAACATGATCCTCAGTCAACTGATTCCCACAATCAGCTGTTGCCACTGGCCTTGGATGGGGGAGGGGACAGTAGCAGCACGTGTGCCACTGACCCTGGCTTCTCTAAGTCTAGTCTTGGGACTCAGGATGTTACAACTACCAGGCAGATGGGTTGTGCACCTACTGGGAATTAGAACTCAGGAAGAGGGGCTGAGGGCCTGGGAGTTGGAACTGGGGTGGCCAGGATTTGAGAATAGTGGGCCTCCCTGTGTGGGACCAGGGCCCAGGTACCAAGGTGGCGAGAGGGTGCCCAGAGCCCTTGGGGCACTGGGGGTGTGGAGACTGAGCCAGGCTGTCAAGCTGGGGGCCAGAGGGAGCCCAAGGGGATTTGTCTTCATAAGGGCCTTGGTTGCTTCTTAGGCATCTTTTGGATTTGAAAGCTGTGCTGGCTTAGCCTTCTTCAGCTCCAGCCTGCACTCCAGCCGCCCCTCTGCCCAGGCTTTGGCCCAGGTCTGACCAGCATCTATTGCTCCACGCCGGCCTGCCCTGGGGCATAGCTGTCCCTTTCCAGGGCACTGTCTTCTTACGAAGCGTTTGTCCTGAGACCCTCCCAGCCGCTCCCCCCCTCTTCCTTGGCTCTGTCCCCTCCTCACACTTGCTGGCTGCCTCTCTCTGGGCACACCCTAGGCTTTCCTTCCTCGTTCCATCTGCCTGGAATGCCCTCCATCCCCAGCGTCAAGGACTGCAGTTACTCAGCTCCAGCTTCCAGAGCTGCCCAGTCACAAACCCTCTCCTTTCTACTGCGTGTCCACCACCCTCTAGAGTTTCCTGAGGAGAGTGGCTGTCTCAAAGGCTGCCTGTATTTAAAAAAAAATTTTTTTTTTACATTCTTCTAATGTAGATTATATGAACATTGTAAAAAAAATTGGAAAATTCAAATAAATAAATAACTCTAATTCCTGCTATGTGGAGACACTGTTAAAACCATGTCGAATGGCCTTCTAGACTTTTTTCAGTTTTAGCAGATCGTCCACGTACTTTATTTTTAAATTTTTGCTTTAAAAAACTTTTTCAGTTGCAGTAGCCCACACCTACAGAAAAGGGCTCAGATCCTAGATGTTTGGCTTGATTCACAATCACAAAGTAAATGGCCCAAATCAAAAGGCAGGCTCCCCAGTTGCCTGCCTTCCATCTGAGGTGCCATTACCAGATGCTGATTTTACCTGCTTTTGAACCTTATATAAATAGAATATTACCCACATGTATGGTGGTTTTGGTGTTTTTGTTTTTGTTTTTTGGTTGGTTGGTTGTTTTATAGAAACGGATTCATCCGATAAGTCCTATTCGGTAACTTTTTTCATGTGACGATCTGTGATGACCATATAGCTATATCTATAAATAGCGACCACCCTTTTATTTTCTTTTAAATGACTGTATAGGGTTCCGTTGTCTGCACTGGGTCACACTATGTTATCCATTCCCTCTATTGTTGGACATTTAGATTGTTTCTGTTTTATTTTGAATTACTGATAGCGCTTTTATACGCCGTGAAAACTTTTGTGCACCCTTGATTATCTCGTGAAGATGGGTTCCTGGAGCTGGGCCTGCTGGGGCCCAGGGCCTGGAGTTCTGGTTGCCCGAGGCCCTACAGTGTGTGCCCTTGGCACGTCCCTGAGTGCTGCGCCCCCTCCTTGGCACTGCTGCTTGCTTCTAGAATTGGTGTCATCCTCAGGTCTTCCTGGCCTCGCTGTCGAGCACCCGCTGTGGGCTTCATCCGCTGGGAATGGCTCCCCCTGAGCTCACCGGTTGACCACCTCTTCTCCAGGACCCCTGCTGGCTGTCCCAGGCTGTGGGCAGAAGACTAATCAGATTTGCTTTATTTTCCAACAGCGCTGCGTGGTCCTGCGCTTCCTGAAGTTTCCTCCAAGTAGGAAGAAGGTAAGCTTGGCTGGTGTGCCACCCAGTCATTAAAACAATTGCCTAAGAAAACCTTGATGTGTGTTTTTTTTTTTCCTGGATGCAGAAGTATTAATGCTATTTGTAAAAATTTAAATATGGCACAAGCATCTCATTCAGAAAGTGATGTGTCCCTCATTTCTTATTCAACACTTCGCTGGCTCCAGTGCTTTGACCCTCGTGGCCCGGAAAACGGCGTCATGTCACCACTGGTGAGTTCTGTGCAGGGCTCAGCTGGGGAAAGGTGACCTGTTTGGGCATGTGGGCTGTGGTTAGGGTGCCCGGGGTCAGGTCTCGACGTTGCCGTGGCAGTCTCCTTAAACCTGCTGCCTCTGTTTCCCCATCTCTGGGATTGAAGCCATGAAAATAAAGTCTCTAGCTGTGGCCGACAGCCTGTGTTACAAGTCAGCCTGGGCAAGATCAAGCAAATGAATTATTAGGTGTCTTATTAGCTGAGTAATCCAAGAGAAATGCCATGTGCCCTCTTCCTAAGAAAACCATGGCTGCTGTTCAGCAGACTGGCCTTGGCTCCTTCTGCTGACCACTGAGTCGCAGCTGCCTGTGCCCATTGCCCTGTGATGTGGGGTGTGTGGAGCCCGGGAACCTGGTCTACAGCCTGTTGCCACTGGGTTTGTATCTGTCTCAGGTGGGCCTAGGGACCCAGTTGTAGCAATGCTAAGTGCCACATCTTGGACTCTTCCTGCATCCACGGCACTGGGCTCAGCCCTTAGCTGCTTCAGCTCCTTTAATCCTCAGCAGCCCTGTGAGGGGGGAGGGGTTTCCTCATTGTGCTTGAGCAAAAGGGAGGCTCAGGGGGGCCAGGAAGCCTGTACCACTCTGGGCCTCTCCTCAGTGGCCCAGCTGGATTTTGAGCCCATGTTATCATTCTAAAAACCAAAGCAAAAGCTGTCCACGTTGGCTGCACCTGCGAGCCATGCATTAGATAGATGGTGGTAATGGTGGGAGCGTGGAAATTGGGCTCAGGATCAGGGGTGTGGGAGGCTGAGGCCGCATTTGAGTCACTGCTGAGACAGCTGGTCTGAGGTGGAGGCCTGGATGCTGGGCAGAAAGGGGAGGTGAGGGTGGCACAGCTGGCTCATGTGGACAGCAGCCAGTCCCGCAGAAGGAGAGGTGCGTGCAGGGACTTGCTTATTAGAAAGAGAAAGTGAGGGAAGGCTGGGACATGGCCATCTAGGTGGGGTCAGTCCAGAGAACCTCGGCCTGTGGTGGGGAAGAAGAGGGGGTAGTGAGCTGCACGGCAGGGCCAGCCTGCGTCTGAGGCCTCGGCATCCCTGCAGCCTCCTGGCTGAGAATACCGGCCAGTGAAGGGACTTCCAGCGGCGGCTTCGGTTATCTGCCTTAGCCACTGAAGGAAAATGTGCTGAAAGCATCTCTTCTGTGGAAACCAGAGACAAGAGGTGGCTGCCCGCGGCCCCTTCTTCCTTCCCTTTTTTCCCCGACTCAGTGACAGCAAAGCCCAAACCCAACAGAGCTGCCTTGGCACTGTAAAGGCCTGGCATTTTGTGCGTGCCCCCAGCATCTTGTTCTGTTGAGATTGATTCTAGGCAATGTCTTCCAAGGCCATAAATTTGCTTTTATTTATTATCTAAGTGACATAATGTGATACCAGCTGCCTTATCAGTGGGAGCTCGTGGGTTTTTCTTCTGTTGATAAGAAGGGGCTCTTCCAGCAACAACCTTTTGTAAGAAGCTCCATGACCACAGCCGTACGTGGCCACAGGGTGTGTTACAGGGTATTCTATGGGGCTTAGTTCTCATGTAATGGTTGCATGTGCTATGAACGCAGGTAGGTCATGGGGACGAATGGACACAGCCGTCATGGCTGTGCAAAGCCCGTCACGGCTGCCCAGGGCAGTGCTGGGAGAGGGGGCGGTGGGGCTTTCCAGGGGCTCGGTGGCGCAGCACAGCTAGCCAGGTCTGGACCTTTTCTGAGTGTGCGCCATGCACCGCGTGCCAGTCACCGCTGTGGGCCTGGGAGGAGGCTGTTGGCGGGGGTGGGCTGCTGATGTGGAAGGTCTGGCTGGGGCTCAGGCACAGGCGCTCTGTAACGCACTCCCTGGTGAGTCTTGCCATGCCCAGGGACCTGTGGACCGCAGACGTCGCAGCCCTGTTTCTGAGGTAGGTTGTTGGCTGGTTGTCAAAGTGTCAATGCACTTGAGAGGTGCCCTGCTCCGGAAGGCCCGACCACTGAGCACTCCTGTGCTTGTCTTTTCCAGGCCTCAGAAGAGATATTTCAGCACTTGCAGAACATAGTGGACTTCGGCAAAAATGTCATGAAAGAATTTTTTGGGGAGAGCTGTGTCCATTGTGGGGTAAGTGACTGTCATGCATGTTGCCGAGCTTGACGGGCATGTCCCGCACCAACAGTACCGATCCGGCAGTTAGATTTTGAACTCTGTGCTTACTCATCTTTACTTTTCTCGTCTGCTTCACTGTGAGGGAGGCAGAGCAGGACTTCTTATCCCCATTTTCTAGGTGGGAAACTTGAGGCTCTGAGAGGCCGTGCGAGCCCCCAACTTCCGAGCCCCCATCCCCACCACCCGGCAGGATGGTGGTTCCCCCTGTCCTCAGGGAGGCGTTCTGCTCAGCAGAGGCTCTTGAGGGATGTTCGGGACAATCATAGCCTTCGTTAGTGCCACAGAGTCTAAAGGGACGGGCTCTTGCCCTGCTGCCTTGTGTGGGCATCCTTGCAGCAGCTCAGGGTGGAAAGCCTAGGCCCCTGCCTGGGGGTGTGGCCTGGCCTCCTGGGATAAGCACACTGGTGGCCCGGGTGGGACTTGGTGCCTCTCCTCTGGCCTCGCCCTGTCGCACCTCTTCCCTCTCCTCCCAGGTGGGTGATATGGGCTCTTTCAGGTCTTGAGTAGCTGAGAGGAGGGCCTGTTATATGTGAGCTTCAAGGTTAGGCCACACGGCAAGGGATGCTGCTCAGAAAGCCACTGTGGCTCTCTTCAGAGGACTGGCCTTGGTTGTTGCCTGGTGATGGCTGTCCTCACGTCTTGGCTCTGATCCCCACCGCGTGGTCTGCTTCTGCTGGCCTTGCTGCTTAGCTTAGATCAAAACCCCAAGCAGAACTGGTGTATGGGTGTGTCATTCTGGACAGAGAGAACACTGCCTTGATTTTGTAAATACTGGACCTTGCATCCATCCTGAGAGAAACTATACGAAGGAGTTATAGAGTAAAGTTTCTTTGAAGCTTAAGGATCACCAGACAAAGTGGGATTTAAACAGCTCTGACAGCAAAATGTCCTCCAGGGAGGGTCCTTCAACAGCTTATGGTGGACTGTGGGTGGGGCCATTGGTCCCTCCATCTGTGGTCAGGCCTCGTGAGGCATCACACAGGGTCCCAAGCACGAATGGCTGCATTCATACTCTGCACTCATAATTGGCCTAATGGCCACCCCTCATATATCAGTTAGTTATTGCTGTGAAACAAATTCCCCCTAAGCTTATCAGTGCTCTAAAATGACAATAAACACACTCTCACACAGTTTCTGGGTGTCAGGCGTTTAGAGTGGCTTGCTGGTGGTTCTGACTCAGGGTCTCTCATGAGGCTGCTGAGAGATGCCAGTCAGGGCCACCCGGGACAGACTGGGGCTGGAGAGTCTACTTCCTAGGGGCTCACATGTGACTGGCAAGCCAGTGCCTGCTGCCGGCTGGGGGACTCGTGTCTCTGCACGTGGACCTATCCATTGGGCTGCCCAAGTGTCCTGATAACATGGTGGCCGGCTTCCCCCAGGACGAGGGATCCAAGAGACGACGAGGTGGAAGCCACTCCTGAAGTCGGGTAGCCTTTAACTCAGCATCCTCCTGTTAGTTACACAGGGCAGCCCTGGCAGGGTGGGGGGAGACTGCCCAGGCCCGTGAGTGCTGGGAGACGGGAACCACACGGCCTTCTCGGGGGCTGCCTGTCACCCCTAGTGAGACCCCCAGCAACCCAGTTTTTCTTTGTTTTGTTTTAGTTTAGTTTTTAAATTAAATATTATTTTTTTTAGAGCAGTTGTAGGTTTACAGAGAAATCACGCAGAAAGTACAGAGTTCCCATACCACCCTACCCTCTACCCCCCCACCCTCGGTTTCTCTTAGGATTAACAGTTTGCATTAGTCTGGTCATTTGTTACAACTGATGAACCAATAGTATTAGCTCTAGTCCGTAGGTTACATTAGAGGTCACTCTTTGTGTTGTACAGTTCAATGGGTGTTTTGTTATTTATTTTTCTGTTGTTTTTATTTTTATTTATTTTTTCTATGGGTTAAAAGTGTTTTTTTTAAATTGTGGTAGCATGTACAACATAAATCCCCCATTTTAACCACTTTCCAGTCCACAATTCAGGGTATTAATCACATTGACAATGTTATACCACCATCACTGCCATCCATGACCAAAACTTTTCTATCACCCCAAATGGAAACTCTGTACCCGTTAAACATTGACTCCCCCTTCCCCACCCCTGCCAACTTATATTTAAAAGCTGGAGTTTAGGGAAAAAAGACTGACGCTTACTTCTGAGCATCTGTTGAAGACGCTGTCTTGTCACTCTGCTCTTCTTTGCTTCCCTCTTGGCCATGGTATATACACACAGGACAAGGTTTGCCAGACCCCATATTCTTTAGACCTGGGTGCCAGGGCAGTGCCTCCTGAGGATGGAGGGAGGGTGCCTGTGCGGGCCCCCTTGTCCCCCCCGACTCCCACTGACCTCGGGCTGGCCCTGGCAGCGGCAGCTTTGTGCCCCTGTCAATCCCACTCTTCACTGTGCGCCTGGAGCCTGTGGGTGGGTGGGCACGTGGAGGGCTCACGGGTCCCATTTTGAGAGACTTCCCATAGTTCTTGCATAGGCTTCGTTGTGGGCAGCATCTTATTCTGTGAGTGTACCCACACCTGACCAGGAGTTTTCCTCCTGCAGAGAGCACTCTTCTCGGTGGCATGACCTCCTGGAAAGTGCCTCTGCCCAGTGAGCCAGGGCTCCCGCTGGCCAAGGACGAGCTTTTCTGTCTTGTAACATCCAAGGGCTTTTTTTTAGACCCTCTGCCCCTGGACTGGATATACTTGGGTCAGCCAGGAAAAAAGGGCAGTGTTGGCACCTGATGGCTGGGAAGGGTGGATGCAGACGAAGGGGGTTCCCACCGAGGGTGGAGTTTGGGGGTGGGCGGTGGTGATCGCTTTCAGGTGGAAAGGAGATAATAGCGGGAGAGCTGCTCACAAGGGCCCAGTCGTCAGTTCTTTAATTCCAGATTTGGTTCTATTTGTCTTTAGTGCAGAAGGGATCAAAATAAATTTAACTGTGACTCTGCAGCTTGCCAGGCTTTGCCAATGGGCCCCGAGTTGTTTTCCATCCGTATCTCCTCTGAATCAAGCCAGAAACTTGTTTTTTCTTTGGGATGGACATTTTGTCCTGAGAGAACTGTCTCTTGGGTTCTGGCCTGATTGAAATGTAGGGCACAGAGTCCATTTCCAGATAAACCGTGCTGCTCACACAAGTTGGAGTCCCTCAGAGTAAAATTCCTTGACCTGCTTCACTGGGTCATATTGATAGGACCCACAAAAGACAGCTTTTGAGGCACAGACAGAAATGTGTAAATGGTGCTGTTTTTCTCTGGCCCCCTATAGGCCTTTCTCCCCAAGGGAAGGAGGAAACTGACATGGTTAGACAGGGTGAAGCAGTGCTCTCCCAGAAGCATTTCTGTCCTCTGTGTTCTGGGACTCTCTGTCTTGCGACAAGACAAAACCAGCCCCTGTCATGACAACGGCAGACAGAGACAGATGGGCAGGCACACCCACCCTTGCTTTCTGCCCGTGCTGCTCATGGGCTCTGCGCCCAGCTGGCTTTTGGAGAACGGCCTGGGTGTGTCTCTGTGTGGAGAGCTTAGTAAATTGGGGAGCCAGGGGCTTTGCTCCCTAGTTCTCCAGTTGTTTGCTTCATAAGTAGTGGCGGAAGTTGGGACGCCGATTTAATTTCACAAGTTCAGCCTTGCTTCTGGTACGCCTCTTTCTCCTTGGAGGACCCCTGGGGGCCAGCCTGGGCTCCATGCTGGAACACTCCCTGGTGAAAGCATTTGCTGGCTCAGGTGCTTAGTCTCCCTAGAGGAGGTTCATCTGCCAGGGCTTCTCCAGGCTGGTGGGGCACCTTGTACTTCTCGTACATCTGTCCTTCGGTGGACAGAATGGTGATCGGGGGGAAGCTGGTGAAAGCCACGTCTCTCCTGGGCAAGCCCCTCAGAGCCCAGTCTCAGCACTAACAGTTATGTTTCTATAAGAGAAATGCTGCAGTTTTGACTTTTATGTGATTCAAGCGGGTCTTTAAGGATGGTTCTTTTTTTTTTTTAATAATATTTTTTTATTAGAGAAGTTGTGAGCTTACAAAACAATCATGCATAATGTGCAGCATTCCTATACATCACCCCTTCACGAACACCTTACATTATTATGGAACACTCGTTACAGATTATCAAAGAACATCACCAGAATATTACTACTAACTATGGTCTATAGCATTTACTTGGTATATTTTTCCATACACACCCTATTATTAACATCAAGTATTAGTATTGTACATTTGTTAGAGTCCATTAGAGAACACTCTCATATTTGTATGGTGAACCACAGTCCATCTTCCACCACATGGTTCACTGTGTTATACAGTCCCATGCCTTGTACAATCCATCCAAAGTGTGCACTTAATGGCTTTTACTTTCATCACAGAGTTGTGCAGTCATTGCCCCAGTAAAAAATTTTGAACGTTTTCCTTAGTCCAAAAACGAAAATCCCATACCCCCCAATTATTGAACCTTAGCGTTGATATACTACTTTTTTCGCCATTGATGCAAAAATATTACAATATTGCTGTTAACTATAATCCATAAGTTACATTAATTGTATTTTCACATGAGTCACTATAGTCTTACTACCTTGTAATAGTGATGTACATTTGTTGTAGCTCATAGAAGAACATTCTTGTGTTTGTACTATTAACCACAGTCCTCATCCATCTCTGGGTTCACTATGTTATTCAGTCCCTAGATTATTCTCTAACTTTCTTTCAATTGACATTTACATCTCTAAACTACCCCTTTCAGCTACAATCCCATTTAAAAATTGGCTGTGTTAGTTATACTCAATATAATGTGTTACCATCAACTCCATCCATTTCCATACTTTTATAGTTAAGCTAATTAAAAACTCTGCATACATTAAGCATCAGTCCCCCTCCTTAGCCCTCATCCTATCTCGTGGTAATTCTATAGTATAGGTTTTAACTCAATGTGTTTATTCTTTGCATTTAGTTCATAAGGGACTTTTTTTTTTTTTTTTATGAGTTCAGTATTTTTAGTTAATTCATTTTTACTTAATATTTACATACAATGAAATACACATATCTAAAGTGATGAGTTTTAACAAACATATTCACACACACCTATGTAACACAAATCCTATCAAGTTATAGACCATTAACCTTCACTCCATAGATTTCTCACATATTAATCCTCACCTAGGGGGACACTTCTTTTTAAGTTGACACTTACTTTGTGCTGGGGGCCCTGCTGCGTGCCCTGGGTTGATGACCTCAGTCCCTTCAGGGTTCTGGTGAAGCCTTCCCACCAGGTGGGACGGGTGGGTTCATACCGCTCCGTGAATCCAAACCAGGAGTTGGTAAATGTCATCTAATGTCAAAGAGGATACCTACCTCATTATTTTGATGTGAAACACAAGTATAACTCCTGTATAAGGTCAGTGCTTTCAAGTTCTTTGGAAGAAATGCAGTTCTTTTCTCTTACAACCTTGTTGACCGCCCGCCTGCGCGGGCACTGGGTCTAGAGTGGGTGCATGGGGAACTCTGGGCTCTGGATTGGGTTCCCCCGCCTTCGTGTTTCTGTCACAGTATTGATGACGTCTGCACTGGCCGTGGCTTCTTTTCCCAACAGACAAGCCACGTTCCCCCATCATAAAACCAACCCTTGGTGTCCTACAGGGTGATGTCTGTGCTAGCTGAGAGCCCCCTGCACTGAGCTGTCAGGTTGGCCAGGTCTTGAATGCGTTTCTTTCTCTTTCCTCCATAAACAACATCTGCCATCTACCATCGAAGCACCTTGTATTTTTGGCTTCTTTAAAATGGGTGAGAACTTGGGTTTTTTGAGACAGTTCAAGCTTAGAAGTTTGATTTTTTTTTTTTTTTTAAAGGAAGTACCAGGGATGGAGCCTAGTACCTTGTACATGGGAAGCAGGTGCTCAACCACTTGAGCTACATCCGCTCCCCTAGAAGTTTTGATTTTTGACAACTCCCAATGTTTTTCCTTGTCTCATCTTACCTAATTCAATAATACATTTTTTGGTAACTTAGCTTTTTCAAAGCTTTTTTATGTCCAAAGTATTCAATTTAATTAAAAAAAAAATTGTACTGTGGTAAATATATATCTAACATAAATTTGCCATTTTTTTAGGGTGTAGTTCAGTGGCATTAATTCACAATGTTGTGCTACCATCACCACTATCTGTTTTCAAATCTTTTTCGTCACCCCAAATAGAAACTCTGTACCCTTTTAAGCAAAAATTCCCTATTCCACCCCCCTCCCAGCCCGATATCCTCTAACCTACTTTTTTTTTTAAGATTTATTTTATTTATTTATTTATTTCTGTCCCCCCTCGTTTGTGCACACTGTCTGCTCTCTGTGTCCATTTGTTGTGCACTCTTTGTATCTGCTTGTCTTCTCTTTGGGAGGCACTGGGAACCGAACCCAGGACCTCCAGTGTGGGAGAGAGGTGCTCAATCACTTGAGCCACCTCCTCTCCCTGCTTGTATCTCTCATTGTGTTTCCTCTTTTTGTCTCCTCATTGCATCATCTTGTTGCGCCAGCTCGCTGTCTTGCTTGTCTTCTCTAGGAGGCACTGGGAACCAAACCTGGGATCTCCCATGCGGTAGGCAGGTGCCCGAATGCTTGAGCCACATCCTCTTCCCCCTCTAACCTACTTTTTATATCTTTATGAGTTTGCCTGTTCTAAATATTTCATCTAAGTGGACTCATACAAGGTATGTGCACTTGTGCCTGGCTTCTTTTATTTAGCATGTTTCCAAGGCCCATCCAGGTTGTCACATGTATCAGAACTTCTTTCCTTTTATGGCTGAGTAATATCCATTGTATGGATGGTTCATAATTTCTTTATACATCTACTGATGAACAGTTGGGTTGTTTCTATCTTTTGACTATTTATTGTGAGTAATGCAGCTATGAAAAGGGCATGTAAATATCTGTTCAAGTCCCCATTTTCAATTCTTTGGGTATATACCTAGGGGTGGGATTGCTGGGTTGTATGGTAATTCTCTGTTTAACTTTTTGAGGTACTGCCAAATTCTTTTCCACAGTGGCTGCACTGTTTTACACTCCCACCAGCAATTCAGGAGGGTTCCATTTTCTCCACATCCTCTCCGGCACTTGTTATTTTCTGTGTTTTTAATTAGCCATCCTAGTGGGTGTGAAGTGGTAGCTCACTGTGGTTTTGATTTGTGTTTCCCTGATGACAATGTTGAACATCTTTTCATGTGCTTATTGGCCAATTGTATATCTTCTTTAGAGAAATGTTGATTCAAGTCCTTCGTGAGGACTTCATAAAAGGAATTAGGCTGTTTGTCTTTTTGTTGTTGATTTATAGTTCTTCATATATTTTGAATACTAGATACTTGTGGTTTCCAAATATTTGCTCTCATTCTGTAGGTTGTCATTTCACTTTCTTGATAATGTCCTTTGCGCAAAAGTTTTAATTTCGATGAAATCCAATGTATTCATTTTTATTTGTTGCTCATGCTTTTTGTGTTGTATCTCAGAATCCATTGCCAATTCCTGAGTCATCAAGATTTTCCCCATATTTGCTTCTCAGTTTATGATGTTAGCTTTTATTTTTAGGTCTTTGGAGCCATTTTGAGTTAATTTTTATATATGATATGTGGTAGGGGTCCAACTTCATTCTTTGCATGTGAATATCCAGTTTTCCCTTGTTGAAGAGTCAACCTAGTTTTTATAGAAATAACTTTTTCCTCAGCTTTTGACATTTTGAGGTAAATGGCAAAATCACAGGTTGGGCTGGCATCACCAGGCTGGGGACAGACACAACCAGCCGGCTGGCCTGGTGGCAGCAGAGCATGTGGGTGTCCCCGGGCAAGCCCTGGCTTGTGGGGGCCCCTGTGTAGTGGACAGGGGTCAGTGTGCTAGTGGGGAGGGTGACGTGAACACCGGCTCCCCAGCAGTTGTCCCTGGGAGCCGGGAGGCCTCTGCCTTGTTACTCCTGTTCTGTGTAACCGGAAGATGGGATTTTTAATGACAGCCCCAGCTCAGACTGGCTTAGAACCTCAGGCCTCTGCTCGGCCACCCACAGGCGCTGACTTCGCTGAGCTCGTCCATGTCTGGGGGCAGAGTGGACCCTCAGCTTCCCTGGGGCGGTGAGGACACAAGAGCAGCTGTATGGGGAGCCCCCAGGGCTGGTGTGGATGCATGCTTCCCCCCCCCGCCCGCCCCAGAACACTGGTTTCTGGCTTCTCCATGTA